>JAYMTP010002452.1:0-19725 GCA_036897365.1 Geranium brycei
GAGGCGGTGAAGTCGCCGGAACTCGCGCCGGCGGCGGGCGCTACGACGGAGGAGGAGCCGAAGATGAAGAAGAAGAGCAGATTCGAGATCTTGAGCCTGACGAACTGGCTACTGAAGCAGGAGCAGGAAGGCAACATCGACCTGGAGCTCACGATCGTGATCTCGAGCATCTCGCTGGCCTGCAAGCAGATCGCGGCGCTGCTGCAGCGGTCCAGCCTCACCGACCTCACCGGCGCTCAGGGGACGGTCAACATCCAAGGCGAGGACCAGAAGAAGCTCGACGTCATCTCCAACGAGGTAGATGATGAAACTTTAGATTTTGGTAATTTTGATTTGCGTTAGTGTTTGAATAGGAGTCGATTTTGGGGGTTTTGGTATAGGTTTTCTGCAATTGCTTGAGGTCCAGCGGCCGGACGGGGATAATCGCGTCGGAGGAGGAGGACGTGCCAGTCGCCGTCGAAGAGACCCACTCCGGCAACTACATTGTCGTGTTCGATCCGATCGACGGATCTGCCAACATTGACACTGCGCTCACTACTGGCTCGATTTTTGGTATTTACGCCCCTGACGAGCAGTGCCTTGTTGACTACGACGAGGATACGGTACTTTCGTTTCTTTAGTTTCTAAAAATTGAACTGAAACTTGAAATATTGTATCTGAGAAATGATTAGTTATGAACAGTTAGCGATAGAGAATGAGCTGAGACTGTGATTTTGATTGCAATTGGAATTTATGCACAGCTCAGTAAGTGAGTTGAGACTTGGAATAGGGAAAATGGCAAAAACTTAATTATTTTATAAGAAATTTAATTCTTAATTTGATGGGTAATTTTGTCATTTTATATAGATACACAAATTTTGCACAAAAAAGAAATTAAAGTTTGCGGCACATTTTCACTATTAACAAAGTACTACGTTGTACCCTCTTGTAAAAGTGTGATAGCATTATCTAGTTTTAGTTGCAGAAAAATGATCAGTTATGAACAATTTTAAGGTAAAAATCAAACTGAGATTGTGATTGTGATTTTGATTGCAATTGGGATTTATGCACAGCTCGATCAAGCGAAAGAGAAGTGCATAGTGAGTGTTTGCCAGCCCGGAGGTAACTTACTGGCCGCCGGATACTGTCTGTACTCAAGCTCAGTTGTGTTTACGCTCTCGATAGGAAATGGGGTATTTGCATTTACTTTAGACCCTTCGTTCGGGGAATTTGTTTTGACTCATGAGAACATCAAGATACCGAAAACTGGGAAGATTTTTTCCTTCAACGAAGGAAACTTTGATCTCTGGGACGAGAAGTTGAAGAAGTATCTCGATCACCTCAGGAAACCAGGGGCTAATGGGAAGCCCTATTCGGGTAGGTACATTGGTTGTCTTGTGGGCGAGATTCACAGGATGCTGCTGGTTGGCGGGGTTTATGGAAACCCCGCCAACACGAACAACAAGAATGGGAACCTGAGGCTTTTGTACGAGTGTGCACCGATGAGTTATTTGGTAGAACAAGCCGGAGGGAAAGCAACGGATGGCACACAAAGGATTCTTGACATCAAACCAGCGGAGGTAACATTTTGCCTACACATTAGTTTTCACAAAGTTGAGCAATGTGACTTACAAACTTTGTCGTGTTTCTTCTGCAGATTCACCAGCGCTCGCCTATTTTCATCGGAAGCCCTGATGAAATCGACAAACTGCAAGAGTTCTTAGCCTAAGACAGTGTGTTTTGACCTTAAGTTTTTATTGTCATTGTTGTTAATGACATGTCTGAGAATTTATAACAGCATTTTGACAGAGTTCATTGCTGTAGTGATCAAAACATACAATGAATAAATGAGTTCAGAAATAACAAGAAATTGCTTTTGCATGGTTATACAGTATGTTTTGACCTCCAGTTATAACTGTTGTTGTTAATGACATGTTTGAGAATTTATGAACAGCATTTTAACTAATTTCATTGTTGTAGTGATCAAAACATACAATGAATATGAGTTCAGAAAGTCTATTTGACAAGAAATTGCTTTTGCATGGTTATACTATTCTATTCTACCTAGAAATCAAACTACAGTATTGGCATCGAAGCAATAGCAAGACGCTTTCTATGCCTAACGAGTGAATGTGCAGTCTACGGATTTAGTCAGCATTGTAGCAATACCATGTTGGAGTGAGAGTTGTTGCAGAAGAACTCTATTGACTTTTTCCTGCAATTTGAACAAAACAATTTAGAAATTGCAGGAAAGAGACAATCAGGAACAATTAGAAAGATAACTTGAATGGCTTACACACCTGGGCTTACGATTCTGATGCATTTTGTTATAGCCTTCACTGTAGTTGTAGTTTCAGAACCTGCATCAACAGACTCAGATTCTCAGTAAGTTTCTATTACAGGATTTGGTACTTGGTAGGATACAGTTTTGCACTATGTATTATGATTATAGCATTATTACTACCTCGTAGATTGTTGTCCTCTGAAATGACTTTCACAGATGATGAAAATTCCGACATAACTTGATCGTTGCCCAAATTACCATCTCCCGACTCATGAGATGATCTGATACATGTTATAAGCATGAGACCGATATAATGTGAAATGGGAGAAACTTTTGGTCTTAACAGAATGCAGGGAAACAGGAAACAATACCCCGAAACGTCGTCTGTGGACAATGTAGGCTCACAAGAAAAGTCAATCCCTTCGCCTCCAAGATCGAGATCAACCAGCAGTTCAGAGAACGAAAAGTCTGCTCCAAAGAGGTCAAAATTAGGCAGGTCATTGCCAAAAAGGTTGAGATCCTGACAAGCTTCTGATGTTGAAGCCACGTCAACAATCTGTTTATCACCGCTATGTACCAACTCGTCAGAGCCATCGAAATCTAGCCTTCCTTTCACATGATCCCTCTTGCTCGAGGAGGACCTCTTCAGGTTTGGTTTCCCCGGTGAGGTCATTATGCAATGGCTCCTCTCTACCGTGTAAGTAATGTGCTTGTCTGGGCTTACAGTCAGCCTCTCTGATGAAATCACAGTAGTACAGTGATTCGTTGGGGTAGTAGTCTCTTGCTGGCCGTTGTTTTTGTTGCTGGATTTATCGCTTTGACAGGAGACTTGTCGAGGAGGCGTTCTTGGAGATTGTGAATTTGATGGTGGGGACAAGGAAGGTTTATCAAACAAACACTTTGCAACACTCGATCCTTGAACTGGCAATGACTTGACCAAAGAACACTGTGGATTGTCCTTCTGAGTTTGACTATCTGCTACATTGTTAGCACCTGCAACAAGATCAATTCAGACAACAGTTCTTTTGTTGCAGTCACAAAAAAAGTGAAATGGTCTGAGAAACTCTACCTGTAGGCAGCGGCTTGGTACGAGATCTCTTTGCAGGCTGTTGCTTTTCTTGAACCTTTGTGTCCTTTCTCTTGCTGGTAGAAATTTGATTTAACGTGGGAGTGTATAAACTTGCAGGCTCCATGTTTCTGTTCGACGGCACAGACACTGGCATAGTATTTGGTGTGGTGTACATGCGACAACCTGATTATAGAACAACAACTGCCATTACAGAGCCAGAAAGCTTTGAAAGTGAGTTTGTTCTATGCATGATGTTCTTGCAATGCATTTATTTATATAAAATAATGTATTTTCTGCACAGAACACCTGATATGGTTCTTCTAGTGTTTCTTTAGCATGAAGACCTCTAATTTGTTCTTTCCTCATTTGTAGCTATCAATGTGATCTAAGAATTCCAGTTTTCTAAAAAACGTCAAGTGCTAGCAGAGTTCTAAGAAACACTAGAAGCTAGTCGATGATTAATTGAAGATTAATCAAACAAGTTGGGGATTTTTAGAACACTAGTAATCAGATTAATTAAAGACTAACTATAATACTCAAGAATTTTTAGAACACAGACCAAGTGTCAACTTATTGCATACACACATTTTTTCTAGGCCGTTAAATTAATCAAGTGTATGAGCCATGGAGAAAAGAGCAATAGGGGATGTTACCTGTAGAGGAACCACTGTAGTGGTCCAGTTGAGGAGCTGCAGCCACCGTTGTGGTGGCGGGAAGAGGCGGTGCAGTGGTGGCACAACCGGAATTGTAAGCGTTCATGACGCCTTGCATGCCCTGCAACAGCGCCTGAACCCTAGCTTTCTCCTGCTCCAACCTGACCTTCTCCTGTTCCACCAACACCTTCTGCTCCTTCAGACATATGTACTCGTCCAGCATCGCCCCCAAGCTCAACAAGCTCTTCGGAGCCTGTAACCAAACCCAGATGAGAACCATCGAATCACAGCTCAAAACCAAAAACCGGTATTCTAAAAATCCATGACTAGTCACCAGAAGACCTTTTATGTCCGACTGGCACGTAACATTTTTAGAAACACTACCAAAAACCCGAAAACCAAACTAAACCCAGATCAGAATCATCGAATCACATCTCAAAACCAAAAACCAGTATTCTAAAAATCCCAACTAGTCACCAAAAAACCCTTTCTGCCCGACTAGCACATAGCCATTTTAGAAAACCCTACCAAAAACACGAAAACCAAACTAAACCCAGATCAGAACAATCAAATCACAGCTCAAAACCAAATACCAGTATTCTAACAATCCCTGACTGGTCACCAGAAGACCCTTTCCATCCAACCAGCCCATAACATTTTTAGAAAACACAACCAAAAACCAAACTAAACCCAAATAAGAACTATCCAATCACAGCTCACAACCAAAAACCAGCATTCTAAAAATCCCCAGCTCATATGATTAATCCTTTAAACCGATTAGTTCTCAACTAGTCACAAGAAGACCGTTTCCACCTGACTAGCGCTTAGGGTTTGCAGAAAACATTGTTAGAGTATAAAACTATATTTGGTCCTTCAACTATTAGCTTAAGCTTTTAGTTGAATGACCAATTATAGTTTTATACTCGAACATATCATATATTAATTATAATTAACATTACCAGAAACCCAGATCGAAAAACACGAAATCCACACAAAATATCAAGTGGGTACCTCTTGGACAGGAGATCTGATGAGGCCCGGCGCCTCGGTCCTGAACGCGGACCGGGTCTGCGTGTAGCCGTTGTCGGAGAGGTAGCAATCGACGATGAAGGCGACCTGAACCGGAGTCACCTTGCCCTTGCCGAAATTCTCCGATTTCTTCGGTTTCGTCTGCTTCCCCATTTTTCTCAACAAAAAAAAACTTGATCTCAGAACAAAAATGAAATCGTCTCCTCTGGTTTGGTCTATTTGGGAGAGACACAGAGAAACGCGGGAAGTTTTTGAAAATGCCTCCGCTAATTTGGTTTCTTAAGATTTCTGTTTTGGCGCGTCTTTTTTCACTTGGCGCCAAATCGGACCGATTTGTAAATATGTCTTTGGTGGGCTTTTTATATCCAGTGGGCCTGAGGCCCATTATCGTTTCCTTTTATATTTTCAGTTTGATCACAGAACAGTCGGAGACGCGACGATGGAGAGTGTTGATTGTTGAAGACGATGCTTTGGGGGTTCTTGGTAATGCGCTGGTTCGAAGATTTTCTGGTAATTTTGCTCTTGAGCATCGCGCGTTAGTTGTAGAATTGTGTTCATTTCATGTTGAGTTTTACAAATGTATGAGATTTTCATGGATAATTGGTTTGTGGAACGTGAGGCGATGTGGGTTGTGATTTCAATCTCGTGCGAACCCATTTCTTGCTTAGAATCGAACTGGGTATTTGGTTTCATGCACTATTATTGATTGATGTTGTGTTACTTTTGCTAGGTAATGTTTGTAATCTACATTTGGGGGTGATAATTCAGGATTCGGTACTTGTAGTGTATCTGAAACCAGTGAATTGAATGTTTCAAAAGTTTCACAAATGATGTTATTGGGTTTGGAACGAATTGGCAAGGCTTGGTTATTTGCTTAATTGCCCATTGGGATGTATTATGTGAAGAATGAGCTAGTTGATTTCAATTTCATGCGAATCTATTTCTTGCTTAGAATTGAACTGGGTATTTGATTTTATGCACTATTATTGATTGATGTTTTGTTAGTTTTGATAGATAATGTATTTCTCTTGTGTTTTCAATTAGATGATTTGGGATGCCAAATAGTATTCATTATTGTTATAACTTAGTGTGGCGCCATTTGTAGTGTGTCTGAAACCCGATTAGTTGATTGTTCCAAAAGTTTCATTGGTGTTATTATGAAAAGCTCACTTTGTTTAGTTAGCGTTTAAGCTAGAAATAATGGGTAGGGCTTACTTATTTACTTAATTGCCCATTAGGAGGTATCATATGAAGAAAGAGCGAGTTGATTGTTCCAAAACCTTCGCTAATGTTATTATGAGAAGCTCACGTGGTTTAGTTAGGGATTTGGTCAATATTGTAAAAATCCCTGACTTGTCTGACTAATCCTTGATTAGTTCCCGATTAATCTTTTTATTTGATTTATTTTCCGATTAATCACTGATTAGTCCTTAGAATGCACTCTCTGATCGACTAGCGCCTACCATTTTTTTACAACATTGGATTTGGCTAGAATGAATTGGTGAGGCTTACTTGTTTGGTTAAACTTCGTGTCAGGCTCTCTAAAAATGCACACAGAAATTACTAAACTTCTAACTCCATCACTTCACAAATTGGTCAGCGGACTCTTGTTTTGTTGTTAATATTTGCCACCAAAATAATGTATTAATAGAGTAGGACCTAGGCTGGATATACCTGCTTCTGCACGACATCTTGTGTATCATTCTATACTACAGCTAGCAGCTGTGTCATTTGACAGTGTTTCTGCATGTGAATCTGAAAAGGGCCAAGGCCAATTGATGATATTGAAGCAGTCCTGTTATATTCTATTTTGCAATGGCTAATTAGTTGACAGCTTAAAATAGTCTGCTACTTGTTTTTCTTTTTCTGACATGTTATTGCTCAGAAGTTAGAATTTCGGATAAGAAAACTTGGGACACTAATTTGTATATGACTTCTTTTTTTGTTTCAAGTGTATCTCCGAATGTTCCCATCAAGAATCTGAAAGGATAAGTGTTGTTTTATTTAAATTTAAATTATTAGTTTGGCTATTATCTAGTTAGAATTTGGATTAATCAAGGGCTTGTCCATGATCCCATCAATTAGTTTGTTTTGTTCTCAGCAGATTATTTATACCTGCTCTCGCTTGAAATAAAGTATGATTGGAAAAACAAAGTTACAGACAGATCGCCGTAGAGATCAAAGCTCTCTCTTAACAAGCTTACCTTTCAACCATTGCACGCGGGAAGAAGCTTGGGCTGCTCTCCCGCGATCCTTCCAGCAGTTATACCGGACCCATAACGCGATCCCGAGATGTAAACTGAACAAAGAAGTGCATGATTTTAATATTCTATTAACATGGACAAAATTATGGGAAAAACATATGATTTGAATTCCCCAAGAAAATAAGGAAAATGTAATTTAAGGTGCTTATAGATATTGACAAGGTCATTGTATAGCATGGTACAGGGGTTTCATCTTCTTTTGCTGAGTCTTAAACTCTGTTCTGCTAGACTTCTTGGGCAATATTTTACTCTGCTCATCTGACTACACTGGAACGCATTGGAAGGCTTGGAATTGAACGTCCTAGGTAGAAGATCATGCACGTGGAGAGAGAGATTAAAAATTAGGATATGATTATTGTTTTTTATCATGATCAATTTATTATTTGATCCGGCCTCCCAAGTCATATGCTACCCTGGTATTTTCTTAGAATTGTATTATCTTTTAAGGGACAAAACATTGTTTAATTTCCAACTTCCTATCTTTTGCGCTTTTATGACTTTAATGAAACAAAAGCTGTTAACCACTTCCGTCCTATGTAAAATCTTGCATAGAATAATGTTTTGTGATGTGTATTGTGCTTGCATATGCCGAAAATCCTCAGCTGTGCACAGGTTTCATTTGTATAGGGTTTTCTTAAGATAGAAACTGAAAGGGTCATGACTCATGATTGTATTGTTTCCACTGTTTTTTTTCAGATGTCGTTACTTCTTGCATGTTGACTATTTTATTGGAAAGGAGATTAAAAGGAATCTTTGTGAACTCGCCTCAAGAATAGATACTGGAATATTTGGGGTAAGGTAAATTTAATGCCTACCCATTGTTGATAATGATTCTTTTAAGGCCAGTCTTGTTAAAATAGGTCTTATGGTCCATCGCCTTTTTTTGGGGCTCACCTTTTTTTCCAGCTGGTTGCGCCTATCGGGACCAACCCAAACACTATCCTCAGTGGTCCTTCCATCGCCATTTTTTGAATAATGTTTGTTTTCTGGTGGCAATCCAACGCGATTATCATGTCTGATAGAATGTCACAGTCAAGATCGATAGGAACCAGTGTGACCTTTCCACTTGTGTTACTCTGCTCATATTTGTTCGTTTTCGAGTTAGTAACTTCAGTCACAGAGAAAGAACCATAACTTGTATTGCTGCTGATAATGTCATCTCATGTTCTTTAAATGCACCCACCCACCATTTACACATAAGGCTCTGTGGTCCCGTTTCCATCGACGTTTAATGCCCCTCACGCCGGGTGTCAGTCTTTTTTTTGCTTATACAAACTTTATCCCAACTCGAGAAAAAATGTGATCAATGTTTGTTACTGCTGAATGTGTATTTACTACAGATTGGCAGAGTTTTCAATTGTTTAGCCAAACCTTTCGTGTCATAAATTCACAACTAAATGTTTTTCTTCTGCTTGTTCGTTTATCATCAGGTGCACACTCATCCCACACTTTCGTGGTCTAACCAGTAACTGAGCTATCGCCTTCTCGGGTATGTATCATTCTCTCCTCTCGTATGAAGAAAGATTTGAACTTGTGTTGGTAATGTCATAGCTCTGAAGTGTGGACTGAGTGCATAAAACTTAAGAATACTGGAATAGAGTGTAATAATAAAAATAGCAAAAATATGATGTAATACTATCACACTTTTGCAAGAGGGTATTGTGTACTTTGTTAGTAGCATAAATGTGCCGTGAACTTTAATTTTTCGTGCAAAATGTGTTTATTTGTACAAAAATGACAGAATTGCTTCTGAAATTATGAATTAAGATTTTATAAAATAATTTTTTAAAATTGTAATTTTAAGGGCAATTTCGTTATTTTGTACAAATACATACATTTTCCACACAAAAAATTGTAATTAACCAAGTACGCAGCACCATCTTCAATAATGTGATAGCATACAACACGTTTTTGCCGGTATCCCTTTAATAATGATCTTTTACTTGCATGGGAAGCTGTTGTTTTTTTACTGCATTTCTCACATACCAATTCCTTTACCTGAGCCCTAGGCTTCAATTTACTCGCAGCCCTAGATTAAATATTGCATCTTTACTTTCAGAACATGAATCAAGAGAAAATTGCATTACAGTCCTCAAGTTCTTGTGAATTATCATTCAGCTATATTTTTCTCAATGCTCCTTCCATTAACTCTAGACCTTTAAGCCCTGCTTTTGGAAATATGGGAAAGAAACAAATTGTGTGACTAGATGTTTCACTAATTCACAGAATCAGTGGACAATTAGAGGGTCATGGATTGATTTGGCTAAATAATTCATGATATTATTAAAAATTGAATTTTTTTATTATTGATGATGATCTATATAAATTCATGTGATCATTGGCTGTTTGTTTTCAATTTGGTTAAGTAAATGCCAAATCATAGTAATATAGCAATCTGTGGTTTCTTGTGTTTAAATGTTGATCCCATAACGGTCCACAATGTTCTCCTACTGACAGTTGTGTTGACTGTTTAGTCTATTATTTATTTCAATTATTTAATTTTTGTTGCTTTAAATAATAGTGTTTTTTTTTTAAAATAAAATATTGCTGGCATTTACTACGCATGCGCACTTTAGCTTCTCCCATGCTAAAGTAGGCACGGTTTACAGTACGCAGGTACAGTCCTCGAGTCCTGTCGTTATCGTGCGCATCCGGCGCAGTTTAGCAGTGGCTTCTTCTGTGAGGCAAAGAATGGGCTCTGGCCTCTGGTGGTGAATAAAAGGAGAAAATTGCAAAAATAGGTCTGAACTGTTCTTTTTTTTTTAAATGTGGTTGTGAACCTTGTTAATTGAAAAGAGCAGTTGTGAACTTATTAATTTTTTTTGTAAAATCTGTAATTTTGTTTCAAAATGATAATAACACCTCATAATTTACTCTCTTTTTTTTTAAACTTGAGCTCGTCGATTTTTTTCTTCTTTAACCAAATATTACTGGTTGCGGCTTGATAACACGACAATGAAATGAGGGAGACAGACTAACTCGGCGATTGGAGAAAAGAAAAATAGGAGAGCTTGAGCTGGAAAAAAATATTTTAATTTCAGGGTCATTTTTATCATTCATAAACAAAATGACACGTTTTGCAAAAATTACAGTTCACTACTTCTTTCTGCAATAAAAGAAACTTAAGGGGCTTAACAGCAATAATCTTTTATATATTCCATGAGCAAGAAAAGGAGTGACAGAGAGAGAGAGTTGCAGAAAGGAGTAAACGTATTTAATTTTCAGAACCTCCAAAACCAACCTCCCATTATTTTCCATCTCCCCTTCTATTTCTCTCCACAACCTCTCAAACCCTAAAAACCCAAATGTCTTCACTTCACTGACCTCAGAGAGACCACAAAAAGTCCTTTTTTTTCTCCATCAATGGCCTCACTGTCCACATCCTGGTTCTTCATCTTTACAGCCTTTACTCTCCTCACCTTCTTCCCCAAAATCACCCTTGCCTCAGACCCACCAAGCTCTTCCTCCTTTTCCTTCAAAACATTTGGTAAAGATCTGACCTTTGAGCCCAGTCTTGCTCTCTATGGGGATGCAAAGGTTGCTGAAGATGGGTCTCTGGTTCAGCTCACAGCTGGGAAGGTCATTTACAAGAAACCCATCAAGCTGCTTCAAGGTAACCCCAGAAAAATGACTTCTTTTTCCACTTACTTCACCTTCTCCATGTTGAAACCCAGTGGAGGGCCTGTGGATGGCCTCGCCTTCTTCATGGCTCCAGGTAATTTCAATGGCAGTGTTCTTGGTAGTGGTAATGATGATAAGATGAAGATTAGGGTTGTTGCTGTTGAATTCGATACCCATAAGGATGGTGAACATGGTGGTATGAGTTTCGTATCTGTTACTGGTAGCAATGTGTCTTCTGTGTCTTATACTGATCTGGTTCCGAATGGTGGTGAGAAATTGCAATGCTGGATTGATTACGAGGCTGCTTCGAAGAAGCTAGAGGTCAGATTGAGTCGGTATGGAGAGTCCAGACCGGTTGATTCGATTGTGTCGTGCTCAATCGATCTGTCGAGAGTTTTGAACAGAGACGGGGAGGTGTTTGTGGGGCTGAGCTCCGCGAACAGGAGATCGAGATCGTGCTATGTGTATTCGTGGAGCTTTAAGGTTAGGATCGTCCCGAGATGGATGCATTCAGAGCCGTTGGATCCTAAGGTCTTTGTTAGTGATGTTGATAATGTCAAGCCGGTAGTTGAGGTTCACAGGAAGAGTGACTGTGTGTTGAGGATGCTCGGTTCCATGGTGTTCGGTACTGCCTGTGGGGCGTTGGGGGCGTTTGTTGTTCTATGTCTTTGGACTGTGTTTGGTAGCCAGCGACAGGTTGCGCCGGAGGAGTTTTCAGTTCAGGTTTCTGATTTCGGGTTCGACAAGGTTAAGGTTGTTGTGGATAGTAAGGATGTTGGAGAGGGTGATGGTAAGAAGTAGAGGGTTGTTCTGGTTTAGGGTAGTTTATGGTTATTGAATGTTGTAAATCAAATGGGTTTTGAACACTTGTGTTTTGTGATAATTTGATGATGAATTTGTCAAATGTAGTGTTTTTGTTTCACTTTGGAATGAGGAACTGTGACATTGGACTGTACTTGCTTTGTAAATCACTAAATCTTGCTGTTTATAGTTCCTTGGGTTATGTTTTATGCTCTTCTTTGCTTGTTACTGATGCTGGTTTTAGAGGATTATATACTAGCCGAGGTTTTAACGAGTTGCTGTCACTTAATATCTGACTCGTGCGTGATAGAATCAAATTTGAGATCGACTCATTAAAGTGATTAATTATATATTTTTATTTCATATGATTAAATTTTAATTAAATGTTTCTGCTATATAGCAAAAATTGAACAAATTTAACTGTAGGATTTGAGTTTCTATTTTTTATCGAGTCGAACTTGAATGTTTATTAGTCTAAATTTAACCATATAAGTTCGTTGTTGAGTCGGTCTAAATTAAACCATATACATTCGTTCAAACTCAAGCCAACCATTTTCTTCGAACCCGGCTTTAACAAAATGCTCGATTCAAGCTAGTTTAGACCCTCCAACGAACCCGGCTCCAACAAAATGCTTGATTCAAGCTAGTTTAGACCCTCCAAGTTAGGGGTGTCCAAAAATTGACTGAACAGACCAAATCGACCAAAATATAACTAAATCAAACAGAACCAAATTCTATTATTTCAATTTTGATTTTTAACGGACTCAAACCAAACTTCAGTGTTCTTTCAATACTGTTCTCTCAAAATTCCTGAGAAATATGGCAGTGAAGCAAAATTCTCCAGACAGCTTATAGCGAAAATCACATAGCACTACAAAAACAACATTCAAAAGACAATTCATTTCACAGATTCATGTTCTTTCCCACCAAACTCCAAACCCAAAACCTACAAAGGCAACATCACTTAGTTCATAACAAATAACAACACTAAAAACAACCTCACAGCAACCAAAAGTTGCTGCAAATCAAAACCTCATCACATCTCAGCTTCATACTCTTCTTCCTCCTCCTCGTACTCGTCCTCCTCAGCCGTTGCGTCCTGGTACTGCTGATACTCCGAAACCAAATCATTCATGTTACTCTCCGCCTCAGTGAACTCCATCTCGTCCATGCCCTCACCTGTGTACCAATGCAAAAACGCCTTCCTCCTGAACATAGCAGTAAACTGCTCACTCACCCGCCTGAACATCTCCTGTATTGACGTCGAGTTCCCAATAAATGTCGACGCCATCTTCAAACCCGTTGGGGGGATGTCACAAACAGTCGATTTCACATTGTTTGGGATCCACTCCACGAAGTAGGACGAGTTCTTGTTCTGGATGTTGATCATCTGCTCGTCGACCTCCTTGGTACTCATCTTACCACGGAACATGGCAGAGGCGGTGAGGTAGCGGCCGTGGCGGGGGTCAGCAGCGCACATCATGTTCTTGGAGTCCCACATCTGCTGGGTGAGCTCGGGGACGGTGAGGGAGCGGTATTGCTGGGAGCCCCGGGAGGTTAGGGGGGCAAAGCCCACCATGAAGAAGTGGAGGCGGGGGAAGGGGATGAGGTTAACAGCCAGCTTGCGCAGGTCGGAGTTGAGCTGGCCAGGGAAGCGCAGGCAGCAGGTGACCCCGGACATTGTCGCGGAGATCAGGTGGTTCAAGTCTCCAACTGAATCACAGAGATACACAACTTCAGATCATAAACAAAATGAGCTACTGTGAACAAGGTTTAAGCATCACTACTCAAGATTTGAACTTTCTAGCTCAAATATATCACAATGCTACATTTCTATACAAACAATTTAAACTAAATATACTACTATGAACAAGATTTGATATTTAGAACCCAAATATAACACAATGTCGCCATTATATAACCATGATTCAAGCCAAACATGCTGCTATGAACAAAATTTGAAGTTTCTAACCCAAATATATAGCAATGGCAGAAATATATACCCAGAATTTTAACCAAACATGAGACTATGAACAATAATTAACACAATGCCACCAATCTATGCTTGCGTTTTGGACCAAGTATGCTACTGTGAACATGATTCGAGTGTCAATAATCAGAATGTGAAGTTTCAACATCATATTTGGCTAAACTATGAACCTACAACTGTAGGGTTCAAAATCCACAGATGAACTAAATCAACATAGTCACAAACTTAATTTACAGATGGTAATGACATACAGTATATGCCCGAATCAGACTGAGAACAGCTCTTAGAAAGATCAGAAAACAAAGAATCGGAGAAAAGAAGCTGTTCTCACAAGATTAGGAAAATCACTAGTGAAGAAACAAAAATAAACCCATCTAATCAGCTAGAATTGAATGCCAAAACTAAAAAGTTAGCTCCTGAAAATTGAAATTCAAATCAGTTGCTGACTAAACAGTAAACAAACTAAGACCCACAAATAAGTATTCACCTGAAAACAAATATCAAAAGTGTCTAATCTAAATTTCAAGTTACACATCATAAATTACAAGCACATGTACAGACATAGTTAGAGAAATCAAATGGTTCAGAATCCCCAGATGAGCCCACAAAGCAAATTGACATTGACAAAAATTCGAACACTGTTACTAATTTGTGCAAGAATGAAAGAACTGCTATTACAAATTAGATCAGAAAATAACATGACTCTCACAATCACAATCACAACTAGCTCAAGATGGCAACAATCTATGCCACCAGAAAACTAATATTCATAATGCATTATTTCAGAAACAATAATCAAAATGTATGCACAAATCAGAAAACTGAAGAACTAAAGTTCGAACAATTATCCAGCAAATCAGTTATAAGCAAGTTCAAAACATGGCAGCTCAAGATTTATTCACATAACCTATACAATTCCATGAAACCACAAACTTACAGCTAGGAAATGAATATGAACACATAAACAGTGTAGAAATGGAAGAGAACTTACAGCTAGGAGTGGTGAGCTTGAGAGTACGGAAGCAGATATCATAGAGAGCTTCATTATCAAGCACCATACACTCATCTGCGTTCTCCACTAGCTGATGAACAGACAAGGTCGCAT
Source organism: Geranium brycei (assembly GCA_036897365.1). Taxonomy (NCBI): domain Eukaryota; kingdom Viridiplantae; phylum Streptophyta; class Magnoliopsida; order Geraniales; family Geraniaceae; genus Geranium; species Geranium brycei. The sequence goes on from JAYMTP010002452.1 coordinate 14,796, forward strand.
TGTAAGGCTCAACCACAGTATCAGACACCTTCGGAGATGGAAACACCGAGAATGTAAGCATCATCCGATCTGGGTACTCCTCCCTGATCTTCGAGATCAATAGCGTCCCCATACCAGATCCAGTTCCTCCTCCTAGAGAGTGACACACCTGAAAACCTACAACATAGCAAAGAAAACCCCACAAAAATTCAATAAAATTCAACAAACCCAGATTCTAAACCTAAACAGAAACTCAGACCCAGAAGCACCAAAACCCCCAAAAAAAATTCAATGAAACTCCACCAACCCAATACATAGACCACTTCGAAAACCATCAAAACCCTCTAGAAATTCAACAAACCCAGACTCGAACACAAAACAAGACACAGATCCAAACCCGCCAGACCCCAGCAAAATTCAATAAACCCATATTCGAACTCAATACAAAGAGCCAGATCGAAACTCACCAAAACCCTTCAAAAATTCGATAAACCCAGATTCGAACGCAAAACAAAGACCCAGATCCAAAACCCCAAAACACCCAGATTCGAACCTAAAACGAAGACCCATATCCGAAACCATACCTTGAAGACAGTCACAGTTCTCAGCCTCCTTCCTCACCACATCGAGCACCGAATCGATCAACTCGGCTCCCTCCGTGTAGTGACCCTTAGCCCAGTTGTTCCCAGCACCGGACTGACCAAACACAAAATTATCAGGCCTGAAGATCTGACCGTACGGCCCGGTCCTGAGGCTGTCCATGGTCCCAGGCTCCAGATCCATGAGCACCGCGCGAGGCACGAACCTCCCACAGCTCGCCTCGTTGTAGTAGACATTGATCCTCTCGAGCTGGGTATCGAACTCGCCGTGGTAGCGACCGGTCTGGTCGATCCCGTGCTCGGCGCAGACCACCTCCCAAAACTTGGCTCCGATCTGGTTCCCGCACTGACCTCCCTGGATATGGAGAATCTCTCTCATCTTCGAAGACGACGAAGAGCTTGAAGAAGAAGAAGAAAAAAAAGCTGCCGAAACAGAGCACAGAGAGAGAAAGAGAGAGAGGTGGGGACGGAGATGATGAAAATAAAAATGTGATTTTTATTTATAGAGAAATGAAAAGTAACGGTAAAGATTTTTATTTTTTATTATTATTCATTTATTTGAATATTTGTTTTGTTTATTGTGGAATGATTATTATTTTTTTGAATAGGAGAGAGAGGCGGGAAGAATTTGAAAATTGGTCGGTTATTGAATGGTTCTGAAAAGGAATTGTTTTTATTGTATTTATTTATTGCGGTTTTGAATATTTTTGAATTACAGGAGGAAACAGCTGGAAGAGACTAAGCATGGAAAATATGAGTTGCCACTTTTTTGAAATATCAGTAAAGGAAGATATTTATTTTTCGGATTTCAAGAAATATCATTCTTAAAAAATTTTAAAAATTTAAATGTTAACTGTAGATTTAAAAAATGTCACATGACTACGAGTGTTTAAAAGAACGCTGCAAAACCAACTGGTCTGTTGATCGCACATAACCCATCCGCGAGTTCACGGGTAGATGCGGATGCAAGATCTCATAACCCGCAACAAAATGGGCGGTTTACAGGCGCAGCAAGTGAAAACCGCTTTCAGCCAGCTCACCCGCAAATTAAACTAAAAGCCCACATACAAAAGCCCAATTGAACTACTTTTGGCAAACTTTTACCGAAAATTATAACAATTACATATCATCATAGTTCTTGAAGACATGTGTAAATTTCGTCTTCTAATTTTGAAATTGAAGACTACATTATATGTGTTATTGAAGAAAATGATTAATGGTTGAAGTTGAAGGCAATCTGATTGATTTCTATTTTTTATTTGTGATTATTTCTTTTGATTTCCATAAACCTAATAGTTTTGCTAATTATTATGTATAAATATTCTAAATATTGTATTTAAGGAAAAAATAACATAAAATATTATAATTTTGAGCTTTTAAATTTTGGCACGAATCTTGCGGTTGTGCGGGTCTAAACCCAAACCACCCGCAGACCCGTACGGGTGAACTCTTCCTCAACCCGCACCATTTCGGGTGGTTGGCGTGTCATATCTTTCTTGGCCCGCACCCCTGCAGTTGGGTGAAAAATTACTCATTTGGGAGGTTGACCCTCCCATGAACACCCCTGCCCGACCATCCCAAAAATTAACGTTTTTGCACTCGGCTATCTCTAAAAAAAATTGCCATTGTGGGTATCCTTAAATTGAGAATTTCGCACCGTTTGTTAAATTTTGAGGTTAAAACAACCAAAATGGCCTCACGTGTGTGTTAAAATTTCAATATATAGTCTTTTCTATCTAGAATCGCAAGGTTCTCCGGTGTTGAATCGAGAGTGTTGGTAGATCTGAGCCAGAATTGGAAGATTCTCCGGTGCTGAGTCCAGTGTGTTGGTGGATCTGGGTAATCGAAAGAAAGCAAAAACAAAACATTAAATTGATGGCGGTCCAAATCTAACAAAAAACCCGGCCATATCTTAAATCGATTAATTTGTTCCTCAATCCAACTCACATATGCAGTGAGTTGCTTGGAGACACTCGCCCAAATCTAACCAGATTCAAAGCCCTTGACAACAACCTTAACATAACCCCACATTCCGACTCCTCCCCGATACGTCCTTTGTACCAATCCCGAGAAAGAGATTATAAAAGCTATATGTAGATGTTCTATTATAGAGGGAGTGCTCAGTTTCATCCAAGAATGGAAGCATTGGGATTTAAGGTTGTCATGATCACCTTGAGGCTCCAAATTAGTTGGCGTTGTCAAGAACCCAGAAGAAGAGTCATGCTAGCTTGGTTCATAGGTCAAAGTCCAAGAACAATCTTAGTCTAGAATCTCACACTCGCTTACAAAAACCTGGATTGGTGTCTAGGAAGAAAACCCAGAAGAAGAAATCTATTGCTTGTGGTCCAGCGTCTAGTTTGGGAGATAATTGTGGTTCTCAATCTAGGTATGAGTGTAGGGGCGATACGTTGGCTCTTGTACCAGTTCAATCTCCAAGAAGTTCAAATGTCTGTAAATCAGGATGGCCATTGCTTAGGAAGATGTTTTTGCGCAAGTCGCGTCGCTTGGAGGGATCTACTGGGAAGAAGAAGATGTCTGTGGTTGGAAGGGTAATGAGATTACCTGGAAAGCATTCCCCGTCTTCAGCAATTGTTTATCCGGATCAGAAACAGAATAGTCCTGAACAGGTTGACGGCCATTGTAGTGAACTGAATGGCGAGAGTGGTGCAATTGTTTCAAAGGGTCTTCCCGAGGAATTGGAAGGTCTGTACGAGAAGTACTCATCCACCTGCAGATTGAAAGAGTTTGTTCTCGAAATCGACATTATTACATCACTAAGTCACAAGAACATAGTATCCTTATCTGGTTTCTGTTTTGAGGACAACAATCTATTCTTGGTTTATGATTTTGTATCCAGAGGAAGCTTGGAAGCCAGCCTGCATGGTAAAATTCAGTTTGGTCAAAACTGTTCACATGGTTTTTCTTCTTATTTTCATTGTTTATAGTGACTGGTTATGTCTGATTTAGGTAATAAGAAAGAAGGAAACGAGTTTGGTTGGGGAGAGAGATATAAGGTGGCGGTTGGTGTGGCCGAGGCTCTGGACTATCTGCATCACGGTTGCGCTCAACCTATCATCCACAGAGATGTGAAATCTTCAAACATTCTTCTCTCAGATGATTTTGAGCCGCAGCTTTCAGATTTTGGACTTGCTAGCAGGGTTTCGGGATCTTCATTGCTCATGACTTCCCCGAATGTTGCAGGAACATTTGGGTATGCAATTTGTTGTTGTGTAACTTGAACTATAACTGAAACCAAACAATAACACTCTTGTTACAGTTACTTGGCCCCAGAATACTTTATGCACGGCAGAGTGAGTGACAAAATCGATGTCTATGCATTTGGCGTTGTACTCCTTGAGCTTCTGTCGGGAAGAAAACCGATTAACAACGAGTGTCCAAAGGGCGAGGAGAGCCTGGTGATGTGGGTAAGCTCTTTTTCCCCATGAAAAACTTAAGCTAGTTGAACACATTATATATTGTTGGGAAAAATGGCAAAAGGGTGCAGTATACCATCGCCCTTTTGCAAAAGGATGATCTATACTTTGTTAATGACAAAAATGTGCTATAAACTTTGTTTTTTTGTGCAAAATGTGTGTAAATGACGAAATTGCCCCTAACAGAGAATTATTTTTGAAAAAGTAATATTTTTAGAAGTTTATTCTGAAAATATCTTTTAACTAATATTTGTATAATCAAAATTTTTAATTTAATGTTTTAGTAAAATTATTTTCAAGTTAAAAATTATTTTTGCCTTTAACAAAGTAGAGTTACAAAAGTGTATGCATAACACCTTTTTGCCATATTCCCTATATTGTTCACCTCTTAATGTTCCTTGTGAATGAATGAGCCCAGGCAAAGCCAATTTTAAAGGGTGGGAATGTTTCTCAATTACTCGACCCGGACTTAGCCAGCAAATACAAAGACAACCAGGATCATATCGAAAGAATGGTCTTGGCATCCACAATTTGCATTAGGCGTGCACCCAAATACAGATCCCAAATAAGTACTGTATGTTCACCATCGCCAGTTCTCATCATTTTAATCTTGGAATTATCTTCGTGTATACTGAACTTCATGTATTTTCTGGGTTACAGGTTCTGAAGCTCCTTCAAGGTGACGAGGAGGTGACAGAATGGGCGAGGGAACAGGCGAGTGTAGAGGAAGAACTTGACGGTGAGTGCAACATTCAGTCTCATCTGAATCTTGCCCTATCAGACTTGGAGGATGGTACATTTCACTTGATAAGCAGCACAGACCAAAGTGGCTCTCTGGAAAACTAAGCTTTGACTAATCATAGGAACCATTGAAGTAAACATAAACATGGTTGTTCACATTATTTGTTAACTTTTGTT
>JAYMTP010002453.1:0-19724 GCA_036897365.1 Geranium brycei
ATCTAACACTACAATCCCTCAAAAATTAAAATTCAGCAAAATAATACTAAACTAAAATTTTAAAACTATCTTCGGTATTCATCATTTTTTTGGCAGCAAGTTGTCTTCATGGTAAAAAAGATTCAAAACCTATAGACAACCTATTATTAAGATATGCACAAATTATAAAATATTATTAGGTAGAAAAAAATACATACTCCAATTTTGCTAAAGGAAGAAGACGTGGGTAGACGTGGACGTTTACGGGATTGACACTTGTACGACCAATTATAGTTCGGTTTTTATGGTTAACCGCTGGTTATAAAATACGTAAACTGAGACCAAACCAAAATTAAATGGTTTACTTTAAAATTGAACCGCAACCAAACCATTATCCATGGTTTTTAGTTTATTGTGGTTTGGTTCGGTTTAGTTTACGGTTCAGTTATGATTTTTTGGTTAAAATGGATAGCCCTACCCAAGTATTAACCATTCTCAATTATTAAACTTGATTTTGCAATCACCCAAATTACATATTGTCTCATCTAGCTCCAACAGGTTAAATATAACAGAATTTTAAAGTAAAAAGACTAAAATGCTCTCAATAGTTTTAATTTGGTTCAAATCTGGTCTGACTGGTTTAAATTTAAAACATTATACAATTAAAAATTAAAAAAACAATCAGGTGTTTGCTGCTATGAGTTAAAGAATCGGACAGATATCGTCGCTGCTCTAGCTGGTCTCCGGGGTTTGCTGCTCACAGATGACGAGGACGGAGATTGACACTGCCTTTTTTTTCGGCGAGCCCACGGAAACGCTAGAGACGAGAGTGAGAGACTTTTCCAAATCGAGCAAAATCGTTGGAGATTTCCAAATCGAGAGATTTTTCGATTGGGACCAGATCCCCGGCCTTGAGAACCAAATCCAACTTCGAGAGCCAGATTCGGAACCATCCCCGGTTGAGAACCAGATCTAGCGAGCCGTTCGATGACCACACCTCCGACAAACTCAACGACCAGATCTGGATCTCTAGCTGCAACGAAATCGATGGGAGGCGAGGCTTGAGGCAACGCCGAAGGAGGTTCTGTACAACGAAGAAGAAGATGAATAATGTCTTCTTTTTTCTTTTTTCTTTTTATTTTAAAAGGCTAATTTGCCTTCAAACTTTTTAATAATGAATATGTAAATGAGGGAAAAAGAGTCATTTACAATATCATAATTTATAACATTATTTTAATGAAATAAAAATATGTCAATTTTTAATTTGAACCGGTCAGATCCGATTTGAACCAGTCAGACCCGACTGATTTAAAATCAAAACTAGTGGGGCATTTTAGTCTTTTTACCTCAAACATCTGTTAGATTTAACCTCGTTAAAGGTAATTGAGACAAAATGTAATTTGGGTGACTGCAAAATTGAGTTTTATAATTGAGGATATTGATGTGAGAATGACCGGTAGTTAGGTGTACTTATGTGTAATTACTCTTTAAATTTAATTATATTATAAACGGTGACTCTTAACGAAACATCTCCGTAATAAATTGACACCGAAAATAGTTAATCGTAATATATTGAAAAAGTAATATAATTTCCTGGAGTGAAGTGAAATTTCTCCTTTTATTAAGTACTAATTTTGATCGCTTTAAATGATGTCTTCAGAGTAAAACAAGTGGCTTAATCAGCCAAAAATCTTACCCTTACATGCAAATGTGGGAATTCTTAATTTATAGCCATAACATGTATGTGCTTTGCTTGACTACTATATAAACTTCTTATTGGGTAGGCATACGAAAAGAAAAAACTAGTTGAGGCAAATATATATTTTGTTAACAAAAAAAATTGAGGAATTTTTATGGTGAGTTAACAAATTTTGATTTTGTAAAAATGTCTCAAATTTCAACACATAAAATTTTATATAAATTAATTGAAGTGTGTGTGAGCTCAGCTGGGTAATAGAAGCTCCGTACCCTTTGGGCATAGTGTAAAGGCGAATTGGTATGCTGGAATATTTATCTTATTTTGACCCTTCATGTGTCTGTTTTGGGACTCAATTCAACCCAATGTTGATGGTATATTATAAAACTTTGTCTGTTTCTCTTAGATTTGGATCTGACATAGAAAAAAGAGAAACTACAGCATAAGAAGAATATGAGGAAGCTCATATATGTATATAATATGATGTTCAAAAAAAACAAAACAAGTAAAATAAGTTAAACTGTGTGCAGAGCAAATATAGGGAACAAAAAGAAATTACCCTTATGCAAAACCCAAAAGCCTTCTTCTCTGCAAAAATACTCGAAGCCGATTGCCAAAAACCTTTCTGGGTTTCTAAACATTCATTGTGTATCAATCTTTATATAGCTTGAATTTAGTGGTCGTGGGAACTGATAGGTGGGAATTTGCCACGTGTCGGAACCCCATTTGATTTAGGCTTTTTGAACCATGTGAGTGACAGCCCATGCACCTCTTTAACGACCCATAGATAGTAGTACATTAAAAAAGGCTCATTGAAAGAGAAGAAAAAGATATTCCTTGTAAATTTTGTTGCATGAACGGAATGCATTCCGATGTGTATGATATATCGACACTGACTACTTCTTTTCAAAAATTTTGATCTATTAATTTTTTTTATTTGATATATTATGAGTTCGAAACGGAGCTCATATGAGAAAGTTTTGACATTCAAAAGTTTCAGTATATTATCAATATTATTTTAATTATTTGTAATGATTATTTATTCAATAAAAATAAATTAATTTTTAATTTGAACCGGTCAGACCAGTCTGATTTCAAATCAAAATTATTGAAGGCATTTTGGACTTCTTACAAAACACTTCTGTTAGATTGAACAGAAATTAACTTAAGTGTTGCTAAAAAATTCTCGGGATACTGAGAAAAAAAGTCTTAAAGTTGGGTGTGGTGAAGTTAGAATAATGTTTGAGCGGGTAGAGTGACATGTAATTATCCTATTTCAAATCAATTCAGGGGCATGTTTGTCTTTTTTTTGAAGAAAACTAGGTTTTTTCATACAAATTCTAACAGTGTTAGAGTAAAGTGTAACAGAAATGCAACTAGCTGACCTTAAATTAATCTTTTTATTATATGTGAGGCCCTGAATTCACACTAACACATGTGAAATCCTAGGTTCGAATCTTGGTACATGCAGATTTTCCCTTCGAATGTTGGCAAATGAGTTAAAAGACCGATAACACGGTTCCTCGAAGGCCGGTCCAGAACATGGGATTTTCCTGATTTGCTAGAAAACAATATTTTATTATAGTTGTAAACTGTAGTAAAGTGTGAAACGCGTCTCTTTAGTACATGCAAAGTGTAATTAACCCATTAAACTTTTAAAATAATTTTGATTTTGTTAATTACTTATATATTAAATTAATAACAATAGCCACATAAATTAACCAGAAAATGACATTGATGTATATACTTAACTTTGTCTTTCTAAAATAAATACACTAAAATTTAAAGTGATTTTTTATTTATACTGAAGTTCTTTTTTATCTATTTAAGTGTCTCAAATTGTGACTAAATATGAAAAAAATGACAATTTTGATGTGAGAAAACACTAAATTAATATTTATTAAGTGTATCAAAATTAGAATTATATTTTCTTTTGGTGTAACAATATGTCATTTTCCCAAAATTAATTATCCAAATTCTTTAGATAATCTAACTTTGTGAAAAGATAAAGCTAGGGACAAATTTATTGATGATATTCCCTATTAAATTAAAGAAAAGCAAATTCATGAACCTTCTTCGACAGAAACATAGGCTCATGAAATCAAGAGATTTCCTCAGTTCTTATCATAGATTAATTAGTAGCTGTGAACATCGATAAGGTAAAAAGGAGAGGTTCTTGGTAACTTCAGACATACGAATAAATAGTATACAATAATATTATACAGCTGCCATCTTTTCTCCCTCAATCTCATCACTATGTGAAGTGATGTTATGATATAAATATAAGAACCCATCTACTCAAGGTTGTAACAGTGCTTGAACTTATTAGTGTTGGTACATTTTCTTTTCTTCATTTTCTCCAACCCATATGGCATGCTTAGACAAATCCTCTTCTTCTTCAACCTCAGAGTATATGAAGAACAACAATATGTGTCCTAGGATCTCTTTCTCTGATGACTTTGCAGAGTCTCAATACCTCCAAGTGATGAGAAACCCCAGAGAGAAGTGTCCTCCTCCAGCAAGCGTTGACTTTGAGTTCTCAGTGAGCAACAACAACTACAACATGTTGACCACTGCTGATGAGCTCTTCTTCAAGGGACAGTTGTTGCCCTTCAAAGCCATTTCCCACAAGACCACCACTCTTAGAGAAGAGCTCCTTGTTGAAGAAGATCATCATGACCTACAACAAGTGTCCCACAGGCCTCCCAAGAGCTCCTCCACTAGGTGGATGAGCCTTTTGGGTCTCAAGAAGTCCCACATTGCCCCCAAGAAGACCTCTCCTACCCTTGACTTCACAGGTACTATTTTTTATTAACAGCTAGCAGTGATTAAATATCTTGGTACATGCGGGTTTTTCTTTCGGATGCTGACAAAGAGGTTAAAACACCGATAACACGGTTCCCCGAAGATCGGTCCAGAACAGAGTATTTTCCTGATTTGCTGATAAAAAAAATTAATTCTAATCTAAATGTTTTGCTTCAAGATCACCAAAATGGCACTATATATGTACCAATTACCATTCTTATTCTTGTTAATTTTGTTGTTGCAGGAACTGTTGAATGACGGGGGGTTTATAGGTGTAGAGACCGAGTAGACATTTGTGAGATGGAGATTGGGATATTGTTTTCCCCACTTAATTAACAGGATTAATTAAGCATGGGTGATTTAGATTTGTAGAGGGTCAAGATTGTGTTTAATCTTTTCTAATGTATTTATTCTTGGGTGTTGTCGTGATTTTCATTTTTTGTATCCCTTATTTATTTATTGGGAGTTTGGTATTTGGTTGTTTTGATGTGTACAAAGGAAAATGTTTGACCGGTTGAAGGCAATTCCTCTTCTTCTGTCTTTTGTACTCTCTCGGCCCTGAAGATCATGATTTTGACCTTTTCTGTATTTGTAATTCCAATTTATCTGTGTTTTATACTTATTAATTAATTGTAATCTGTTAAGATTCTCTTGCGAGTTGAGAGAGAGAGAGGTGGATCGGATCCAACTTCCCAATCATGACTCCCAATTGTTTTGCTAATGGGGATTGTGAATATTGCTTAGCTTTTGTCATTAATCATGCAAACAGTTGTCAATGTGACATATAATAGACTTTATTGTACTAATGGTAATCCAAATCTTGAATAAGAATGAAAATGTGCAGGGATAAAATGAGTTATTTGTTTTCCCATCTTACCCGACTCATACTTGTAATATGTATTCAATCGTATTTTAAAAGATGTTATTTTAATGTTTCGTTTTTTATTCGATTGTACATGTGATACTTGGTCAGTACTTATATTTTGAAAATATTGTTTCCTTATCTAGTATAAAGAAAGTTTATATACATATTGGACCTAGAACTTAACAAACTAAATTTTTTTAAGTTAAGAGTGAACTCTAATGTGTATATAAACTTTCTTATAACGTGCTTCTCCTTGATAGATTCGGGTTCTCCCCAACAACTAGGATCAAATCCTTATTTGCACTGATCTCATGGTAAATCGAGCTAGTAGGATCAAACATCATGATTGATCATGGCATACTTGTTTAGTAATCTTGAGTTCCAAAAGTATTTAGTAGGATTAGAGAAATGCCAAACAAAGGAAGAATTAGAATGCCAAAATGATCCGAACGATACACCTACAAAGTGGAAAGATTTTTTTTCATTTATCCAAAGATTACTTTGGGTACAAAAAATATTTGGCATTATACATACAATTTTCACAGTTTGTTGTTACATAAAGTCAGTCACCTTGGAGTTGGAGAATCATGAGCGCCAATCTAACTTTCTTTGTTGATTACATCCTCTTGCAGCTATAGCTGATGGATATGGCATTGGCAAGGCTATCACTGCCTGGCTAAACCTCCTTCCCTCCCCTGTACCCAGTTCGGCTTTAGGATTTGGCAATGTTGGGCTCAGCCTCCTGCTTAGTTTTGGTTTTGTTTGCTTCCCTTCCCTGTTACACCCAAAAAACAAAACAATCACAAGGGTATTGATAATACAAAAACTTAGTAAAATTAAAAAGCTCAAAACTTAAATAAGACACCAATAAATGCAATATATTTCAGCTAAGTCCCATTAATGAACATACTCAAGGAAGCTCAGTCCAAAGCAGGGATTATATAGTTCAGTTCAATAGTACAATGCTCATAAATATGTACATCAGAGGGAGAGAGATCTGCCATACACTCCCAAAGCTTAAGCTTTAGTTCTAAGTGAAATAACTCTCATGCAAGATATCAGCTACCTGCTAGTACACAAGTTACCTATATTACATGATTTAGATAACATAATTAATCACAAAGTAAACATTAGTTGGCACATAACAAGGTTCACCATGGAGCAAAAACCACTCCCTTGAATTTGAGCTCGTACCTCTCGGCTTTGGGCTTTAGACTCTCAATATCGACACTGGATCTTCTCGAGACTTCTTTTAATGCTTCAAGCCTCACTGCAATACTTCTTATCTCATCGTGTGCTTCAGCTTGTTGAATTTTAGCTTCCGCATATCTTCTTGTGTCCTCGCCTGCTTCCGCTTCAAAGACAAGGCTCGCAAGTCGATGCAGGCGTTTTCGGAGAAAGCCAACGTTCATGCCCAAAATCTCGAATGCTACTAAAGACCTATCCCAATTTACGAATTCATCCCTCGAGGTAGTGAACTTACTTGCTCTGACTGCATCAGAGATATTGACAGTCTCAGAAATACATCCGGATATCAACCTACAATTTAACCCGGGGATAATTTTTTCATGCAGAAACGCATTCTGACTACAGCAGAGCTTGTAATACTTATGCCGAATATCTTCAGACAGCTCTGCATCTATACGCATTCCAGCTACCTCAATTCCGAAATCCTCAAAGTTTTCCACTTTTTTGAATTGAGCAGAAGGTGGAGATAGTTTAAGCTCTTCCAAAACTTCTGAACCAACCTCCTCACTATCATATTCAGAAGGTTCTCTGGGTATTCGACCATGGTGAGCAACAGATCTTGGCAAGTCCATATGTTTGTTTTTCTTTGGTACATCAGTCCATGGAAGAGACTTTGGACGTTTTCTCTTTGATATGTTAGAACCATTCTCATGTATGTCTGCAATTCCATGTTTCAAGGGTCAATAATGAAAAATATCAGTCCATGTTAATAATAATAAACATTCTTTCAAAGTATTAATGTATTATACTATAAAAACCACAAAACAGAGTAGTCAACCATACTACCTGCACAGTTCTGTTTTATCCCAGAATCCAAATTCAGAAGACCAAGAGCCCCATCCACATCATTGAAAGTATTTGCCCTTATAATGAATACCTTAGAAGTGAGGAGATATATGTCAAAGGCGATCAGAACTAGCTTGGACAATGTTATATGAATCAAAAATTAACACAGCCTGATTTAACATTATGGTTAAGGTACTACGAACACGACCCTGATTAATCTATATAGCAGTGCCATGTTTGCCATGAAACCTGGTTCTGAACATCAGCTCTATTTCACTTTAATGTGTATACATACTGATTGTACCTTTGCAACTACCAAATTCTTGATAGCACAGAGATCTCACGACCATTAACACCGAAACTACTATACTTCGTTCACTTGGGTTGAAATTTGGCATGAGAACTAGCTTCGTTCAACTTCTAGAATTGCATTCATTAGGTGGAATAGTGTAACTCAAATAACAAAATACAAGGCTGAATTACAATACAACTTGAATCAGAGAACCCAGGAATGCTCCACTGTAAGGTTTTATTCTATATTTGATACCATGCGAACATATGCATAACTAATGGGATAACATAAATTCCTAGTATACCTTATGATACGGTCTGGGACTCATAACACCTTACAAAGTACATATATACCCGGGACAGGTACTTGGATTTTGCATGGTTTTACTCATTTATGCCTCACCTAAATGTAGTTGTTTTTGGAGCACTGACTACATAAAGCCATATCAATGCCAAATCCACTTATCTTTTCAAGAAATCCCCTTCACACTACTCACACTCCTAACACATGTTAGAGCGAAGAATTCCCAAAAAGAATGTCCATTTTATTATATTATCCACAATTTATATTGTTTCACACAAGACCCATAAGCTTTCCAAATCACAATATACCAGTGTTCCCTTTTTTTTCTCTTCCACAATGATAACCTGTAGAAATGTATTAACTGAACATACTTCTAACGTTAGGTTGTGCATCACCTTTTTGTGGTTATAAATTGTTGGAGCTTCATTAAAGGTTATAGACGCAAACCATTTCCCAGATATGTAATATTTTACTTGGATACCCACTCAATAAAACAGTATATAGCAGAGTTATTAGAAGTTGTAATGAGTCCAAATTTTTTTATCCTCGCATAGAAGGTCAGAAACATATGCACTTTGAACCCATTGTTTTCTCATCATCATGAAGTCCATATTTTTAGTAACTAATAACTATCAACCAGTTTAGAAGATCGGGAAGGATAAGAAAATAGAACAGGACCCAAGTAATTCAAAACAATCACCTTAAATTTAGTAGGCTCGACTAACTGGAAAACCAACACATCTCCCTCAAGCAAATTGTGCTTAGCAGAGAACTGTCTCCAACCAGCACTAAGTCCAGTCTTGTAAGCAATAAATTTAATCACGTACATTTTCCCACATTCATCTTCCAATATAATGTTGGTGTCTTTTTCTGGTAAATAGTCCCTACAGAACTGTGCAGGAAGCCCCTATCATAATCAAAAGAGAAAGAATTGTGAGATATAAACAATTCGGGTCTGTCCCTTAGTATTAGTGTCCTTAACACTTAATCAACCTCACAAAATGTGATAAACGTACCAACCAAAAACAGCTAGCAACATGTGACCTGACCAACGTCTTCACAAAACTAGGGAAATCATGTCCTAGATTTGACTTGAGCTCCTCTGCGTGAAGCAAAGCATTTGACCTAGCCTCACCTGAATGAGAAACTTCATGGCTATATCCCCTATTTTGCATGTAGCTTCAAAGAAAATGCAAAGACAATGTTGTCACAAACTAAATCTTTGGAAACACATGGTAACAAACAAATACAGAACCATCTTAGGAGGTTCACTAACCTCAAAGACATCCTTCTATAATCAGATTTTTCCTGTTCAAGAATTAACAAAAAGATCCAATTATTGAGTCACCAACACTTGAAATAAGAGAATGCCATAACGGTTATAAAACTGTCTGTGCACGTAACAGCTAACTAACCTAAACTGAGTTAGAGAAACTAAAGATCATTGTAACAACTATCAAAAGTCAAGAGTACGGGCATGTGAAAGAGGATGAGAAGGTGAGTGAGAAATGAAGTGAGCTTCAACAAGCATCTTAACTTTAGATGGACATGATTATGCAGAAACCTACAGCAACCAATCAGCAAAATTGTTCTCAACAGATGAGCGGAGCCAACACACGAAATCAAGCTTATTTTAGCACTAACTGCATTAAGTAAACAAGCACTATGAATTATAGTTAGTTTCACCAGTCAAGCAGAACTTTTATGCTGATTCCTGAGCTGAATATTTTTGAACTTTTAATTCATACCAATTCCTTAAAAGATCTAAGCTATTTGATCCATGAACAAAATGCTTCCTCAAACAGACATGAAATTACAAAAGAACAGTAAATCAGTTGGTCTCAAAAGGAAAAATGAACCAATTTGTACGTTCTCAGGATTCTTCTCCAATTTGGAGCGCTTAGGATTCTTCTCCAACAGCTTCTTCCCTTTAACCTGACAACAATTCACCCAAAAACTCACAAATCGATCACATTTCCTTGTAATTGAAATCTGAGTCCGATGCAATGCACTCAAGGAACATATCAGTTTTGCATCGAAAATGCAAAGCAGAGAGAGGAGATCTGGAAATGTTACCGAAGAAAAAGGTGGATCGAGGTAGGGTTTGGGGGTGGGAGGAGTGTGGTGGTGATAATAAGATGGCGGTAATTGCGCCACGGTGACGCAATTGTCTTGTTCGAGGTGCGGAGATCTGAGAGGCTCCGGCGACGGCTGGTGGTGCTCCTCCTCCTCCTCCTTCTCCGTGGCCGGAGCCGGCGCCGGATCTTCCTTCTTGACGGGGACCGGTGGATCCATTTGTCTGTCTAAACCGAAGAAGAAGGAAGAGAAGGAGCTGTGATGGCGATTCAAGCCCCCACGCCTTTCCTTTGGATTGGTCCGAATTATTATTCATTACGCATTTTCTTTACACATTTGATTAAAAATATCGATGCTGTGAACTGCCACGTGGCGTCGTCGTGTCAACTGTCATGACAGGTTTTGGATTAAGCTCGTATGACTATGTCAACCCATCGATACCATAGAACGCCCGATCCCTCCCAGTACCGAGTTATCCAACAACGATTGGACACCAGGAAATCATATTCACTTCGATTGAATTCCAATCGCCAGAGTTTTTCTGCCCAACTACTGATGACCCCCTCCCGGACTAGTCTTCCCTCGCAGATGATATCGAAATAATACCCTCCCAACTTTACAATCGTCGAGCCACTGACTGACCCCTGACCAGCTCCCGGCCCTACCTCCCCTCCTTTCTGCTCTTGTCTTTGACCCTTCCTCTGCCATCTACCACCACATAGCCTTTCGACCCACACCTTTGCCGTCTTCCATCGACCAACACGTCTCACTCAATCGCTGGTAAGCAATTGCTACCAATGTGTACCTCGTCAGTTAGATATTTCAAATTTTATTATATGTCTGAAATACCCATGTACTTAAAAAAACTAAAAAAAAAAAAATAGTTTTTTAACTTTTTTTAGAAAACAATTTTATATGAAATAAATAGTAAACAATTGATTTGAAAATTATTTTTTTAAAAATAAAATTTTATAAAAAAAAATATTTAAAATGAAAAACGTTGTTAAAATTGGTTTTCTATTTTTAGTATTTTTTTGAAAAAACTTTTTTTATATAAAAAAATAAATCGAAATCAGTGTTTTATTATTTATGTGATAAAAAATATTGTTATTGACATTTTACATTAGAAAATATGAAACATAAAAATAGTTCCCCATGGTGACATGCAAAACTCGCATAGTTGAGGGTAGTGATAAAGAATTTCTCCTTTATTTCTTGACAGACAGATCACCTAAATTCTTTTTTTTGCACTTAGCTACGCTTAACTATTACATATTTAGGCAAAATTTGATGTGTGTTTATGTGAAAAAACATAAGTAAATTTTGTAAGGAATCTGACAAGTCAAAAAAAAGTTAAGTTTACGTATGTGTAAAAGTGGTTTCGGTTCGGCAGTTATACGTAATTACAATTATCCCTTGTTAATTTATACGGTCTCTTTATGATTATTAGTTAATTTCATGTTGCCCAAGTTAACACATGTGAGATCCTGAGTTTGAATCTTGGTACATACGAATTTTCCTCTCGGATGCTGACAAAGAGATTAAAAGACCGATAACACGATTCTTCAAAGATCGATCTGGAACAAAAGATTTTCCTGATTCGCTGATAAATTCTTTTTTAATGTTTTTGAACATGCAGGTGCACACTCGTTTACTCGTGGGGCACCTCATCATGTGGTTGCATCGGGGATTAGCTTTCCGAATGGGAGCAAAGTGACATTTACGAACAAGACCGTCACCGTCTTTGTTAAAATGGTAATTGCCCATAAGCCCTTTGCTCCGGTGATTAAGAAATCGACTTTTTTAAATGGGAAGAAAAAGACCTTATTTTAAAATGGGAGATTGATATTTAGAGTTAATTGAGTGTTAATTATTTCCTATCATTATTTGCTTGTTCCGTTTTCTCCTACTTTGTTTCCTTTTCTTCTCAATGGCCTTTGTGTCAAATTGAACTATTAATTAATTGTGTTTTCAGTTGTTCTAGTCTATTCTTCATATTTTTCTTTTCTCTAGTACTAATCATTAATCAAATGTTCCCAAATTGTTGAGTATGATAAATTGTTTACTATTAATAATAAAAAACATGACGAACATTCACAGGTTTAAAGTACACAATCTAATTAAAACCATGACTTGTTTTAGTTGACTTTTATGTAAAAGACGGGTTGAATCGTGAAAAGAGCCAAAAAAAATTCAATTGAATTGACACCCCATAAATCAGTCTACATTAAACAAAAGAGAAGTAAATTAAAGAATGTGTAATCTCAAAAAAGTGTATTGAACTATCACTTAATATTAAATAGGTATACCCATGTGGTATATTTTTCTCAACCGAGATCTCTCAAGATTAATTTTGTTTTACGGAACTCACTCTGTTAAGTTCGAATTTATTTTAATTTTGATCAATTGTAGAAAAACTAAAATACATCTCTTTTTCTATAAAAAAAAATCATACTTCCCTTATTTTTACTCAGTATAACCTTATTTTCTATGATTTTGGATTTTCTGTGTTTGGACTCATAAATTTTTGAAATTGATTCTTACCCATTATCAGATTTGTGTCGATGTTGGTGGGTTTCACTGGAGCCGATATGAACTAATGCTCTGTTTGATTGTTACGAAAATCAAAGCAAAAAACATACACTCACCTTGGCACATTTCTCACTTAAATACACTTTCAAAATTTTGATGAAAGATTGGTGATGATTCGATTTTTTTTTCTCAAATAGAGAAATAGTGTAAGGCTTCAGTTAGTTTTTTTTAATTAATTTTAAAATGATTAAAATACCCCTCAAAGTCTTTCAAATTTTCAAAACGTGCCATCATTTTCTCTCTTCCTTTAAACCCTCCTATGAACACTCATCCAACGAACTCGATCACCGTCCCTCCGCCTCTGCAGATCTCTTCCGTCCATGCTCCCAACACAGTCCACCTCAAGCAAGAAACACAAATCACAATCCGAATTCTCCTTCAATTTCATCAAGTTATTTTTTAGTTTGGCTTATGCACAAAATTAAAATCGAACAAAATATGTTTGTGGCTTTAATCGAAGAACTCGTTGAAGATTCATGTCTCTTAGAAGTTGAATCAAGTCAAACAATTGGATTAATGATTTACCATTCAAATTTCTTATGTGTTTGTTTAATATAAGATTGTTGTAAAATACGCATTGAATTCAAAGAAGGTTGTAAAATTTAAATATGACACGGTCCGAGCTGAGCTAACCAATATATGTCCCTATTCATTTATTTAATTATATAATAATTAATAAACTATATACCAACTTGAGCATGACCTAGTGGTTAACACTGCTTGTTCCTTGGCTTTAGACTAGGGTTCAAGACTCAGCACAACGTCTCCGACTGATCATAACATCATGTTTTATTTTCTGTTATTTTCATCTGAATTAATTATCATTTGGACTACTGTAAATCGTATGTAACTACTTACCATATGTTAGGGCTAATAACACTTTGTTACACCTAATTATCGCGAAATGACAGTCTCATACCTTAATTAATGAACTCTTTTTTTTAGTACTCTTGTAATTTGAATCGGTTCAATTCTGGATTTTAATTTGAACCGATTTAAGGGACTGGGCTGAACAGGAGAGTACTTAAATTAAACCGGTTCAACCAAAGGTAGTATAAGTAATTTAGAGGTAGGTTATCACAAAAAAATTGTCAGTGTACTGAGAAAGAGAGTTCATTAGTTAGGGTATGACACTATCATTTCGTGACAGTTAGGTGTAATAAAGTGTCGTTATAATCTTGTTCATTTTCGTCTATTTACATATATGATCGTCAAATATTTTTTGTAGCCCACAGAATGACTAAATAAAGCAGACTGTGTTTCAGAGACTCAAGTGCACTACAAACCACTGACAATGGGAACCTCACTCCCCTCCAAAATAAATAAAAGTAGGAATGACCTCATGTTGTTGGTTACCAAGATGCACCACTCTTGGCCTTTGACTTTGCACGCCTCTCCAACTAATCATACATTTCTCGATTGACTTATGTCTTAAATTATCAAGTCTGCCTCTCGGGATTACATATTACTTAACCTTGAGACGAACCTTACTCTCTTGGAATAAAATTTGACTCAAGACAACACTTAACTCGACAATCTCAAATGAAAGATAATTCGGGTGTCGAACTACGAGCCCTAACCATCTAACTCAAGCAGCTGGTTAAAGGTACTTGGGTACATGTGTTTTTTCAGTAACTAAATTGGGCTCAACATTTTGGTCAGCCCGATTGGAATAATTTAGACTGCCTATTGGACCGATTTTCTCAACAGGCCTTGATATGATACTTTTTTTAATCCTTGGTCTCCCATAATATAATAAACAGACACCATATAGCAAAACGAGTGGCTTAAGAAGCATAATCCATGGGCATATGCTTTTGGTGATTAAAATAAAACCAGATCCTTCCAATTGGGTTTAGGTGCATATGGTAATAAAAATCGTTTGCAAGAAATTAATAATGACACTATCATTTCATTTCACCACAGAACAAATGTTAATGATTAATATTATTGTCCCAGATGACAAGTGTTTAGTTGAAACACATCAATCATGATTTATTCTATATACCTCTTTAAGGTAAACGGTTTGTAGCTATATCGATAGAGACATAAGCTAATGGTCTATGTCAAGATGGACCACATTTGTAATTTTCTTTGTAGCAATACATAATGTATATCGTCATTATCTGATTTGTATGGAGATATTCAACGATCAACTTAGATTTGTAAATCATATCAAGTTTTGACACAGTATATGAATTTGGTCTGTATGTATTTGACCCAAAAAACTAGTCTATTATAATTTTAATTAATGTGTAACTAACAATTTTCACTCGATCACAAACACCCTTTTAATCACAGCTTATTAGCTCACAGCCATGAGTGGCGTTTATAGTAATTCAGTCTTACAAGAAATAAGAAACTATCCGACATGTTTTTCAAGGAGAGACTCACATAACCAAGTATCTGATACCAGACTTCGGTCATACTTAGAAGAAGCACATATTAAAATTCCTATTTAACCAAAAGACTAGGCTTGAATTGAATATTCATATAAACACTGTCCTAACTTTAAAATTATCGTAAAATTTTGAACTCACACATAAATCTAAAAATATATAAAATTCTGGCCTGCAAGGAGCGTCTCAAGTCTAGTAGGATTCATCTTAAATTTTTAATAGGCACGCCTAAGGTAGTGGTTAGTTCATGGACTCTAGTTGTAATATTTTTACTAGGGTTATGAAATGTGGCCACTCCTGCTTCCACAATTGACCAATAATCTTGTGCAAATGACCCTACCTTACTAGTAGTACACAGAGCTATATGCACACTTCCTTGCAGGCACATATTGCTTTCAAATATTGATTTTTGGGGGTCAAGATTTAACAACATTTGGTACCTAATACAAAAGACTTAGGTGGCAGAAACAGTAGGTACCAGAAATTTCAGCATTATCCTTCTACTATGGATTGAAAATCACCAGGCAAACTTGGCTTATGTGTGTGTCATTCCTTTACATTTATGCCACCATATAATTCTTGTTTGAGCTTGTTATGTATCATTGTATAATAAAGTAATGTAAAATAATTACAGTTAAAGAAAAAAAAACACGATTAATAAATTTGCATACAAACTACAATAAGAATGTAGAATTTTGAAATTGGCTTTGTATATATTGCACAAGATTTTATTACTGAACGCGCCCATTGTATTAGATGTGTGTATTTTACATGTTGCTTTTATTTTCTTCTTCAACGTGAGACTTTACATTTCAATACTCACTCATATATACGACTTGACGTTTTCAAGTGGATCATAATTATTAATTGACAAAACCATTATTGTGCGTACATATATTGGAGGCTACCGGATGACAAATGTACAAGAATTTGTATGACTAAATTTCTACATGCAAGTCATGATTATCTATATTATTCTAATCAACCGGGTTCTGATATTATGTAACCCTGAACTTCTCTACATCATCAATTACAAATTTAATCAACCAAGTCTTAATATCACGGAAGAAATTAAATCTACGTACATATATAAGTTCATCCAACTCCACAACTAAAATATAATAGTTATACGAGTTTTTTTAAAGCTCCGTAATATACGAGTTAGTCTCCTACATTGATACAATATTTTCTTGTTGATTATCGGATACCGTAATTTATACTCCAAGAATAATATCTCAAGTATTTTATCCTAATCAATTAGATTAGAAAAAGGCAAATACGTGGGGACTAATGGAATCTTTTGAGTTTGGATAAGACCCAAACAATTATAATCAACGAGTTCTTAATTGTTATCACATTATTGGCGTTCAAACACGAAAACCCCCTCAAAATGTGCTTGAGGGAATGGGGAAGGTCCCAAAGAAAGGCCATAAGCACAAGCAAGAATCAAAGAAAAAAAAACACATAGTAATAATTTGATTAAAATAAAAGATGATAGAACTCGACACAAAAGAAGACAAGGCAGGAACATAAAGAAGTCGGAGTCGATAAGGTTAGGTGGAGGCGGCTACATGGCTAGTTGCCGGAGAAGGTGGGGACGGAGCATGCATGTCTATAATTAGACAAGTCAAGCACAACAAATTGAACCCAATTAAGTCATGTACGTACGTGTCCATGCACTCGCCACCTTCTCTGTTCTATTATTCATTTTCTGTTGTGTCCACTTCTATGGATCTTTTATCTCTATAATGCTCATAAACATGTCGACAGTTTTGTCAGAAGATGTTATTAGTTACTATAATACTACAATGATTGTCGCATTTTTGGCACATTTGATTTCTTGAAAGAAATTGCAATCTATGGTATTGAAAATCAAGAAAAGACCCGTTTGGATTTGGATTCTTGTAAATGGTTTATCTATAATTAACTTTTCTGAGGGTAAAAGTGACATTCTGTTGATTGAACCAGCCTATTGTTATTGTTTACTAGTGCCCGACATTTTGTTGGTTTGTTTGGAAATTGAACACTTATTTTAATTACCCTCTGTATTTACTTTTTAATCTTTCTCTACCTTGATCACAATGGGGTTCGAAATCAATATATCTCCATTAATAGTATGAGGCTCAAGCCGTTGCGGTGTCCTCTCGAGGACGAAAATTGAACACTTATTTATATTAAATTATTACTTTTACCAGTTAATAAATTAAACTAAACACTCAATTACGTACATACTTTTCATAGTGATTAATTTTTTTAAAAGCAATCACTTTATTCAGCATTAACATATATAGGATGGACAAAACCCACATCCGAAGTTCAATCATCAGCCGCGTACAATTTATAAATAAATAGTAAATAACAACTTAACAACAATGTATCTTTGTGGAAACACGAGGACACCGGATCGGCCACAAACTGGCAAACCAAACACTAACCTGAAAATCATCCCATCTTAACTTCATAATAGTGGTGACATAGTATTTCTTATCACTCTAGCTCTCTGAAACCTTTGAAATCTATTCAGACAAGTGTTTTTATTTAAAATAAATGTTATCACAAATCAAACTCTTTGTACTTATTTTTACAAAGGAAGCGTCAACCTCCTTCACATAAAGTCTAAATTAATTGATTACTTGTGCCAAAAATACCCTGAATCAAGTATACATTCCCGTAACAAATATAATTAACAACTTATTTTTACAAAGGAAGGGCCAATCTACTCTATATTTATAGGAAGAGATAATTGAATGTTTGTGCTAAAAAAACCTTGAATCAAGCATACATCCCCATAACATGTATATATAATCAACAATGCATGCGCAAATTTTAAGTTACTTACGTACGTCTTTTCTTACTTATAATTATTGCTCGTCCCTAAGAAAAGACCTCAACAGTTGAGCATCATACTGTCCATGGTGAGATCGAGGGTTTGATCACTATTCGTGGTGAAATCGAGAGGGTTCAATCACTGTTTATGGTAAGGTCGAGTGTTCGATCCTGCTGAAAGAGTGTGGAAGATTTTATGAATAAATAGAGTTGATGTAATTCTAAAAGAAACGACTTCAGTGTCAAAATTCGGTAAATTAAAATTCATCCTTATTAGCATTTATCATGTCAAGACATAATACAAAATGAACACATATAACATTGGATACCAACTAATTTGTGAAATGTGATAGTTTGTAAAATGTTAACTAATTTACCGTCACTATAAATGTTTATATGAAATTGATAGAGCACATCTGATCTTGATGACTTTGGATTATTATATATTAAGTCTTGATTGTGAAATGCTACCAAGAAACTGCGTCTCTTGAGTCCTCCAAAACTCACCAATCCCTTCCATTATTGTTCAAATGCATTAATATAATAGAAAGTATCCAAATTAATAATAATTATTGAGTTGCACCAAAATTTTCTGTCTCTCCTCGGGAAAGTCTACTATAAACCCATGTGCATGTGGTGTTGAGTGTACATCTCAATAATCACAACAAAAAATAAAAAAGAAACTTTCATAGTTTTAAATTTCTAATGATGCAAGTTATAAGTACTTTTTATGAGTGGCTCCGAAATATATTGGTAAATTAAAATAATAATAAGCTTAAATTTATTCACTAAACATTAATGTGACTTATTATAAAATATTTCCATGTCAAATTAAAATCACATAAATTTTTGATATCATAATTCATATTGTATAGATTAAAGAGGAATCAAATTTTGATATCACTAAAAAAATTGTATAGTTTAAAAATCAAAATTTAATAATGTGTATAGTTCAAATTGATTAGTGTGTACTCTCAATTATTAGGTGTGATGCGATGGTCGGAAATGAAATATTATGAAATCTAAATATTCTACACTAGATATAATTGCATATTTGATTAGTTGTGGATAATCACAACAACGAAAAAAAGAGTGCATGTGAGGACACATGTCAAGTTGCAATTAAAGAAATATGAAACAAGTCAATGCATAAATCAGAAAATGAGCTACAATATAGTGTTCTTCATCTACGATATAACATTAATATGAAATCAACTTAATTAACAATAATAATTATCAATATGTATCAGCAATAGTTTTTGTGTGGACCATCGGTTTGGTGATTTATTGGTGAAGGTTGATGCAGATGTAGGGACCTCCTCTAATTAATCCAAATGGCAATAAGCTCCTTGAGTTTTTTTTTCTAATTTCAATTAAATACAAGTCAAAAGTTTCTAGAGTTTTGGTAGAAAATTGAATGTTAAGGTAATCATTGATTAAATTTATTAAATGGGTTTTAAAGACATTGCTTGTGCCACTTGGCTACTAACTAACGTTGCATTATATTGTACGGAAAGTTGTGAAGTTGAATATGTAATTGATTAACCATCCTAATTCGTGAAAGAAAACTGCAATGGTAAAGTTAAATGGCTCATGGTAGAGTAATTGATTTGATTTTAATTTTTGACCTTGGGCTGTATAACAATATATTATATTTCCTTAAAAAAACCAGATATTATATTTAATTTTAATTTATTAACTTTCGTCCAGGTTAATAACATGTCCGTCCAGCCCACATGGGGTGGGGGGAGAAAAAAAAATCGTAAAATTTTTTTACGAAATTTTGATGTGCCCCTTAAATTCTGATATGTATACATAAACTGTACAACAAAATAATAAAAGTTGTTTGGATAAGTG
>JAYMTP010002454.1:0-19720 GCA_036897365.1 Geranium brycei
TTCTCGCCCTTCCTGAAGCAGTCGTTCGCAAACTCCCACCGATCCGGCACCACCTTCCGAAATCCCTAGATTGAAAAATAACAACACAAAAAATCATTAAATGAAACAAAACAAAATAAAATAAAAATAATTTTCCAAACTCACGTAAGTATTAAGCTGCCTGACGAAGCTAGAGAAATTGTTGTGCTTGAAATACTTGGGCAACAAATCTCTGGCGAACTCGGCGGGTCGCCACACGATGAAGGTCGATCCGTCGTCGTTCCACGAGATCAGATCGTCCACCGCCGGATCGTCCACCAGCTGAAACGTTTTGGTCAAAAACGGCGTCGGAAGGGTCCTCTGGTTGTCGCCCGAACCCGATTCGCCGGTCTGCTCGACCGGCAGAGGCGCCATGGACTCCAGCACACTAGATCCGAATCTCTCTGATGATTAATAAGCCATCAGAACATTTTCCGTTTGGTTGGCGAGAAACAGCAAGAAAATTAAAGCGTGGCTGTGTTATAACAACAACATCGAACTCAGTATAGAGACGCGTGAGGTGTGATCTATATGCAAACGCAAGTTAATTCTAGACCTTAATTAAAGCGAAGAACTGAATACCATAAATAACGAATATCAATATTTTATATGGTTTATTTATCGCCTTATTGACTCGTTTCACGCTGAATTAATAATACCGAGAATTAAGATTATTCTAACCTGTAACGGAAAAAAAATTCAATTCCGGACAAGAGATAGAATCTTTCCGACAGCCAAACAGGAGGATGGTAACTACAAACAACAGCTCCTCGGCCGGTCCGAACAGAATCGTGAAGTGGAGCAGACACACGTTGATCGGAACTCCTTAGTGTCAACAGAGAGAGAATTAGGTTTTGTTGTTTCTAGAAGGTTCAAGAGGGTGAGGAGGAGGAGAAATAGAATAGAGTAGAGGGGCAAAAGGGGAATAATCAAGATTCAGCGGGTTCGAGAAGGAAAGAGGGTAAAAGGGCAGCGAGAGTGGGGCCCACAAGAGGGCAAGAAAAGATAGGATTGGGATTACGGGAAGGCCCGAGAAGAGGGCGCTGACGTGTACTCGGAACATGGTCTTTCCAGAAGCTTCCCTTTTCTCTCCTTCATTCATTTTCCTTTCCTTTATAATTAATTTAAATTGTTTATTATTATAGTGGAATGCCCAGCTGGACTTTTGGGCCTGTGGGGTCTTGATTTGATATATGGGCCGTTGATCGACTTCCGGACTATGAGTTGGGCTTAGCCTGAATATTTGTAAGTTACAAGTGAGACAGTGAACAAGTGGAACATGGATCCACGAAATAGAAGAAGTTGATGATGGCAGTCAACTACCCATTGACCTGCAACTGCAAGCAACCATTTAGATTAGGGCCTTTTACTGTTCAGTTTTTAGTGGGTTTGGTTCGGTTTTGAACCGAATCAATCAATTCGTTTTAAGAAAATAAAACCGAACCGACAAAATTTGGTTTTGTTTGGTTTTTGATTCAGTTTGGTTTGTTACAAAATGAATTTCATGAAATTCTCACATTTTAGGCCGTTTTAACTTATTATTTGACTATCGGTTCGATTTACTTTGAACCAATGTTTATGAAATTCTCACATTTTGGACCGATTTTGACTTCTTAATTGACTTCTTTTTTTGCCCATATTTTTAGGCCTAATAAATAAGGATCAATGACTTAAAATGAGTCACTTGTCCAAATTGATCGATTTTCGGTTTGACTAAGTTTTTTATCAATTCTCATTTTCTAAACCGAACTAATAGATCTCGGTTCGGTTCAATTTTGAACCTAATCAAATTGATTCCTCTCAGTTCGGTTATTTATCGGCTCAATTCGAATCGGTTCGGTTGAACCCCCTAATTTGGATATTCTTTCATTTGTCTAACAGTGGGTCATTTATGAGAAGAAAATATCCAATCACAAGTGACATCTGAGAAGCAAAAGGTAGAAGAAACTCATGGTCTTTATCATTTTACAACTATTGATATGAAACTAAAGACTTTACACATCCTGGGGAACTGATTGTCCAAAAGTAAACACTTCATACATGACAGGTCTGTAAACATAAGGCTGATGTACACACACCATTCTTCAGGATGTCATCAAACTTCACTACACTGATTTTATTATTGATCTATTCTACTTTATTTCCCCAGCACGCAACAACAACCATGACATCCAGTAATTTAAGAGGCAAGATAGGTGACCAGATTTGAAATGCAACATGCGATTCGTGCTACTTGTCGGATCCCGACATGATCTGAGTGGTTAGTGCATCTCCCTTAGTTTCGTAAACGTTTACGCATCCTATTCAAGGCTTGGACTGGTATCCCCATGGATTTTTGCTTGCCCAATTCCACTGATCCCTGCACATCTCTGCTAGCCCATATTTTGCCCTGAAAAGGTGAATAATGAGAAGCTATTCATGTATTTCCTCCCGCTAAGAATTCTTTTGCGGTTTATTGAAACTTTGCTGATTAACACATTCACATTAGTGGAGAAGATGAAAAAAGAGTTCTTTAAGCTACTAAAAAGATTGTCTCGACCAGGACCAATCTCAACTCAACATGACACCGGATTAATTTGTAAAACCTTTGCAGAATACCACAAATTATAAAGGAACGGGAAGTTTAGAACATACTTCCAACCAAGTTCTTTCTCAGCTTTTTTTGTAGATGCATAAACAGCTGTAGCATCTCCTGGCCTTCTTGGACATAACTTATAAGGAATTTTCTGAAACGAATGAGTATGAAATTTAGCAACAAGAAATACACCATACAAGCGAGAGCGAGAGAGAAAGAGAAGGGGCAATGACCTTGCCGGATGCTTTCTGAAAAGCAGCAACCATTTCAAGCACGGATGTACCTTGTCCAGTACCCAAGTTGTAGGCAGTACAACCTAATACAAGAAAACATTTCTTAAACACTAAATTGAAAGAGGATTCTCGATTCATTCAGAATCATGACAGCCTCAATACTAGACTAAAATAGCTAACTGCAGGTTTATTAAGATGCATATGTAGAGAAAGTACCTATACTCTTTGTGGTAAAGAGCTTCCTAAGAGCAGCAAGATGGCCATCTGCTAAATCCACAACATGGATGTAGTCTCGTATCTGTTAATAAATAACACACAAGTTCTAGTTAAAAAAACAATTTTATGGTTTCTGAATCGGGTTGCTGATAGACTGTATAAAATCGAACTCTACAAGCAGCACAGGAAAAACTAATTATGAGATTGGATACTATAAACAGGAAGGACAGTCACTTATCATATCCCATCCTACTTATACTTATTTCTTGCAATTTAATACGTATCACATACCGCGCTACCATCCCTTGTGGGATAATCATGCCCATACACATTAAGCTCAGGTAATCTGCCAACAGCTACTTGCTGAATGTAAGGCATTAGATTATTCGGGATCCCCTTGGGATCTTCACCAATTGTACCACTCTCATGAGCCCCCACGGGATTGAAGTATCTCAGTAGAATAATCCTCCAACTTGGATCTGACCTGTGAATATCTCGGAAAATTTCCTCTAGCCAAAGCTAGTACCATGGAACAAAAGTATCATCGGGAATCAAAATAGACATTCCACCTCTGATGGCTATATTGCACTTGAAACGGAAATTCTAACGTTGATGAAGAATGAAACGAAATCATAAACAATTAATTACCTTTGTCTGTCCGTATGGATTCATAGCTTTCAACTCAAAAGTCTCGTCACAAGGAATCTTTTCCGGTTGGCCATATACAGTTGCAGATGATGAGAATACCATCTATTTACCAAAAAAAAAACACTCCTCTGGTTAATGACAAGAGCTACTTTAGAAGAGTTTGCGAAAGCATAAAAAAGCTGTCCATTAATTATGACTTGTTTCAAGAGGGTGAAGGAAGGAGAATTAAGATTAAAATGGAAAAAGATGAATACAAGCTTCAACTGCAACAGTTGAAAAGATTAATTACATAGAAGCAACTTAGTGTAAAAATCGTTGAAAAGGCCCCTAGGATTCCATGCTTTCATGCAAAACTAGATGGGAAATATAATGATTATCCAAATCCAATCATCAGATGAAATAAAACTCAGTACAGTCCCAAATCCTAATAGTGATCATTTGAAACACAAGTCACCAGGGCATGAAAGTATAGTACTTGAACTTTACAACCTTGTGATCCACAATAAAAGTGGATTATACGAAAACAGATAGGTGCAGCTTACCATCTTGCAATTGAACTTGATCATGGTCTGAATAAGGTTGATGGTTCCGATTAAATTATTGTCGAAGTAGCGGAGAGGGAAGGCAACACTCTCCCCAACAGCTTTAAGCCCAGCAAAATGGATCACAGCATCAAACCTATAACCAAATTCCACCAATCACAACCATCCATTTACAAGCATCAGTTGGCTAGAAATGGAGACATATATGATATATAAACCTTGTCTTGGTAAAGAGCTTGTCCAAGTCGTCCTTATTCCTAAGATCACCCTGAAACAAACCGAACCAGCGATCTCAAAATGCAGAAAAAAGAAAGAATGATTTGATGAAGAAATGGTTGATACCTTGGTGAAATCGAGTTTCTTAGAGAGGTCTGGGGCGAGCATGGAGCGGACACGAGCAACGGCCTCTTGGCAGGAATTGTCGAGGTTGTCGATGATGGAAACCCTAAAGCCGTCGTTGAGAAGCTGAAGCACCGTGTGGGTGCCTATGAAACCGGCCCCGCCGGTAACCAGGATCATCTTCCCCGACGCCTCCATTTTCAGGTTCAGGTGTTTCAACAGACAGACACAGAGTACGTGAAGTGAAATGAAATGAAGATATGGATGGATGGATAAATAAAAGCAGCAGAAAAGGTGGGAAGAGGATCGATCGATGCCAAATTTGATTTGATTTCACTCTCACTCCCTACAGTCCTGTCCTGTCCCTATAATGTTGATCTCACACTCTTTGTTCCTCGCCGCGCTTTTCGCTATTTTTTATTTTTATTTTCTGACATCACCTCCTTATCCCCTTCCGTCCTTGTCCTTACTCCTTACTGTTGTAATATTTTATTATTGCTATTGGGAAGGGAAGGGATCATTTTGGTTCTCTCTCGGTAACTTGGTACCGCCCGTCTCTCACTCACTCTCACAATAATAATAATGCTAAAGTTCAATTTATGACGCCAGACAGACATATCATCATGTTAACATGTTTATTGATCTGCGAGCGACCAACCGGAGGGGTTTCATTGTCTGCTCTGCTCTCAACTATGCCTATTCTATGCGTGTGAGTCACAAACACACACAAATGAGATAGCTGTCTATTTCCTAACATATGTCACCAATCATTTAGCGAACACAAGATTGATTGATTGTACTAGTTATCTCAATTACTCCCAATCCAATCCTTAGGCATAGAAAAGCACAAATCCAAAATCCTTATCTACTGCTGCACCTGCGATCACTGCTTTCCTCGTTATGCTAAGCGGTGTGGGCTTTGGATGCAACTTGCTTGCAACTAGTACTAGATGCTCACTATGAGTCATGAGATAAGTACAAGCACAGTTCCATACCAGCTCAATCACATGATCATCTTACAAGAATTCTACACGAAACTTGACAATGACAAGTTACCCAAAAAACTGGGCTTCTTTTTTCAATCAACCACTTGTTTATTTATACTCACACAATACACATGATCTATCTAAGCAGGCTGTCTGGAAGTGCAGTCTAAATTGTACAATTTTACAGGGCTGAACATTTTGATGATCCATCTACTCTACCCACCCTCTAGTGTCCACTCAGTAATGGCATTGTAATATTTTCATCACCACTATCCAACCAATGTAGTGTTGAAGATGAAATTACTGAGGCACAAATATTCACAAAACAAACCCTTTTTTATGTACCATGGGAGGAGAAATCTAAGTACTTGTAGTTTTCTGTTAAACAATTCGCCAATTCTTACTTTTCACCATGTATATCACAATGTCCTCTAGCTCTTTCCTTCGATTGTCTTCATACATGCTGCATTTCTCACTTAATTCTGTAACCAGAAGCTCGTTTTCTCCTTTCATTTAGTGTTGACCCGGACTAAGAATTTTCTAGCCTGCATCACAAGTCAGATAGCCATCATCAGCAAGTGAATTGTAGAATATGCAAAGGGAGAAAAGAGAGATGTTCAATTGAATTTAGCCCCAAAGGACACATTCGAAATATTATCATAACTACTGTAATGTTCATTATCCAACAGATTCGATAATTATTTATAAAGAAAAGCTTCATTACTCACCCATTTACCATCTCAAGGCACCAACATTATATCAGCAACAAGTTAGGTTCTGACAATGCACTTGAAGTAACTGAGCTTGCACATTTTCCAGCAGCTAAATCCCTTTCAGTATCAAAAGCGTGTTCCAAGCATCTCTCCACAGATAAACCAGAAAACGAAATCTCATGCTCGTCAGGGGAAGAAAGGAAACCCTGCTTCATGTTTTCGTTATCCACATTGTCTCTTTTCCGGGTACAGTATAGTGTCCAAGCAGGTGAGCTGGTGGAATTTGAAAATTTAGAGTTATCACTCTTTCTGGGCTTTCGCTTCCTGATAATGGAAGGAGTGTTTTTGAAGCTCAAAGCTGATATTCTTAACATGGACTCTGGACTGCTACCAGTGGCAGAGATGTTACGTGCAAGATTAGTGGGAGTGGAATAGCAAAATGGGCTGTTTAAGAGTTGAGGTGAATGGCCTATGCTTGGGGATTCACTAAATTCTGTGACAGCAAACAAACCCTTCCCCTGGAGAGGCTCAACATACAAGCAACCATCTTTTATGTCCTCTACCAGAAGAGATGCTGGATGGACTTCATTTTTCTCGACAACTTTATCATAGTTTTCACCAACTTCAAATGTGTAAGATCTTGAATGGTAACTGCCCGACTCATTTTCAGATCTCAAACAAACAAGAGTTGGGAGCGTAGAATTCGATCCAGTATTAGCAGAACCATCCATGAGAGGGTCGGATAAAGAGACTGGCAAAGGACCATGTATCATGGCATGAGTATCAACATCACCAAGATATTGAACTTTCACGCCCCCAGACTTGACACCTTCACCATCAATAACCATCTGACTAGAAGGACATGACATTCCATTTGATCTTCCTTCTGAAGACCAGTTAGCTTCTATGCCCACAGATTTTGCTTCCCAAGGGACCTCTGCTTCATAAGAATTTCCAAGAACCAATTCTGGATCCAGTTTCTTCTTCAATGTGCAGTTCCAGTGATTTTTAATAGCATTGTCAGTCCTGTCAATTGTTACAGTGAAGATGAGAATATTAAATCTTTGAATAAAAGGGAGTGAATCCCCTTATTTTAACTAATACGAGGAAAGAAAAATATTGCATTGCACAGTTTTTTTGCACTTGGCTTTAACAGATAAATGTTGAAAGAACATCATATATACCAGCTGTACTTCAGAAAAAATAGATTTGCAAATTGAATAACCATATATGAGATGTTCTGGCCACTATCTTTGGTTATGTATTTTTGGAGTATTTCAACTCTTAAAGTAAAAGCATAGCGTTTAGCCCATTCATCTCAAAAACACATTACACCTTGAAATTAGATACAGGATGTCAGATAGGAGTATTACTTTTTCTTTGGCAAGACAACTCTTCCAAGGTAATCAGAGCATTTACAAGCATGTGGAAAAGATCGTACCAGAGTACACTGGCAATTCAATGTTAGTAATCTGCTGATTCTAATACATACCTTCCAGGTAGATGCCTTGCAATTTCTGACCACTTGCTGCCATATCTCAGGTGGTAAGAAATAAGTGCCTGCTCTTCTTCTTCTGTCCACGGATCTTTCTTAATTGCTGGATCTAAATGGTTGTACCATCTGAAAATCCAATCATTAGCCTGGTAATTCTATCTGTTGTCCTTTAAAAGAAGACTCCATAATTCCATGCATGATAGTAGTTACCCATAAAATTGTGAGCAAGCTTAAAACTTCTAGCATCTTTAGATGCCTCAACTGATCGAGGTAGTGTTCTGGTAATATGGTTAACTGCTTCTACAGCACCAAATACTAACATCTACATGTGACATCGTAGAATCCAGATTAACCGAGATTCTAGTTATGTGCGGTTCCAATAAATTTTCAAAAGTTCAGCATCCAATATTTTACAAACACTTCTGCTTTAATCCTATCAAACGAGAAACAATCACAATAAAATACAGGGGTCATGCTCCCTATCAAAAGCAAAATATGTTAATTGGGCATGTAATCATCTTGGCATGGAATAATATTATCAACTATGAAAGTGAAAAAAAACAATGAAAATAAACCAATAACTGAACTGAAAAGCAGCCAATTGCTTGCAATATTCATGAATAAGATACAACTCTGCACCGTTACCCACCTTTCTCTACATTGCTTTCCCGTGCGACCTAGTAGGGCCCTTGCAACAACTGACCAATTCCTACAACCATATCTTGTTACCATATCAACAATATGATCATCCTCCTAAAACCAACAAGAAAATACAAAAGAGTTGTTTAGATTGTGAGTGGATCTGTCGTCCTCCTAATTATAGTCCTTCTAAAATCATTAGCATGCATGATTATGTGATTTATACCTCCACTTTCCAAGGTCCTTTGACAAGTTCAGGATTGAGAACCTTTTGCCAGTGATGCCAACACTGAGGGCCTGTTCTTCCAGGAAGAGATTCGGCTGTACATGAGAAAAAATATAATAAATTAGTATTTTCACAAACATTTTAACCAGCTTAGTGCCCGTATTTTCCAAAAATTACAGCCTACAGGAAAGCCTTGGATGTAATCAACACTATTTATCAAGTGAAATGCACAATAGGAACAAAAACTATCTTCTCAGTAGGTCGTTATGGTTGCCCTCAATGTGGTTTAAAGGCAGCCATTTTTCAAGACGACCTAAGCTAAACAAAAACAATGCTGTACTAGGGTAGTCACTCATATCAAAAGCATCATGGTCATGGCTAATGGTTGTACAGTAACAATACACGAATCTAATAACCAATCATCTACCACTACCACTCTTAGAACATAGCAATATGCAGCTGCATATAAAGCTGTAAGATTGGTACCCATACCTAAAATTATTCTTACTCTCTGCATATAAAGCTATATGATTGGTACTCATACCTAAAATTATTCTTACTCTCATATAGATAATTAGAATAGGAGAAATACAATGGCAACAAATATAATCTGTTTTATATGCTCACCTATTTTCTTCCAGTTCTTCCCGTTGTATTTATTGACTTCTCGAATTAAAAGTATATCCTGTTCACCAAACGGCATGCAATTGCAGAAGTAAGAAAACTTCAGCGAAGCAAATTCCTGTCAACACAAAAAATTCCCCATTTCTGTTGACTAAGCAAATTAATTTGGAGAGTAGATATAGGCTGCACTTAGATAATTTTTTATGTGAGAATGGAAACTTACCCCATCTTTTGAGGGTAAATGCGATGTTTTTTGTATCCCTGTGTCAAATTCCATTACTTCGCACCACTCTATTTCCATTCTCATTTTGCAAAATGGGAATTAAACTATGCCTATACGAGTGTTAGGGTAGGGGAACCAAAATGAGACCATATTACAAATAAATAGGGTGATCCCCATTCCCAAACCCTTGTATAAACACAGCCATAATTCCAAATAGAAACACAGCCATAATTCCAAATAGAAACACAGATTAACAAAATGGTTCAAACAAGTGCAGAACACTCAGCTTGAACCAAACCAAAAATTCTGGCACCTGACCTCTTTCTCAGTCCAGCTTCCCCTCTTCGAACGGCCTTTCGGACCAACTTTCATCCTACACCAGTCCAACAAAGCACCCTAAATCTTAACATTCTAAATTGTAAATCTGATGCCCTAAAGGAACAAATTGAGCAATCACATGAACAAATCAACAAAATCATAGGCATTTACTGCATTAAATCAAAATAATTCCAGTTATTCAATAATGTCCTCTCTCCAATAATGAATCCACAACAAACCTATCTCTTCCGAGCACAGCCAACGACTATAGTTTCCTCCAAATCAAACTCAACAAGTTTCAGAACATAAATCACAGAGGAAAATCCACAACATTACGCACATACATACATGCATACACTAACTACATTTTCTCAGCAACAAAACTAAACAAACATTTCTAGGTTTTTCTCCAGAAGCATAAACTCAATCACGTCCAATCGAACTCTGAAACTGTAATCACCATAACACAAAACGAAGAGAAGCATGAGGAGTACATGGAGCACGTATAGCGAGACACAGACCTGTGATTGAGCTTGAGAGCTTCGAATTGGATCGGTACGACGAAGACGAAGAAGAAGCTTCAGATCGCAACAGTCTGTAGCGGGAAAAAAAAGAGAGTTCAGTAACCGCGTAACTGATTCAGTATATGGTTGGTTTCGTGAAGCTCCTCTATTAATCGAACGAAGCTTGCACTAGAAGCTCAGTTTCTAACGGCGATCAAACGGCGTTATGTTAATTTGCCTTCGGTCAGGGGTAATTCGGTAATTTACGATTCGTTATTAGTAGAAATTAGATCAAAACAGCGTCCTAATTACACGGCTTTAAATTAATAATTAATATAAGCCTGGTGGGCCCTCACGGTGTGTACGGTGGGGTCCACTTGCCAATTTAGTACTGCAAAATACGCGCCACTTTGCTGTCTAAATCTTCAAGATCTCTCCGTTCACTTTGGTGCTACAGATCCAGAAAATTACACAAATCTCTCTTTCTGTGAATATCCGAAAATGCCTCACGGAAAGCTTGAAGTCCTTCTCGTCGGAGCTAAGGGTCTTGAGAACTCTGATTTTCTCTGTAAGTGGCTTTTAAACATCTATTTTTTTTTTGTTTTTGTTCCCTGATCTGCAATTTATTTCAATTTTCAGTCCCTTCGATTTGACTTATGGGTTCTGATGTGAATCTGATGAAAACTGACTGTGAATATTTATGATCTATGGATGCCTGATTTTTTTTATTGAATTTGTGCATTTTGACTAATCATTTAGCTACTAGAATGCTACCAGATTTGCCCATAACATCTAAAAGATTAATCCATCAGTGACCATGACACAGTTTTACAAATCTATACTACAAATTAGTTGTGCTGTTGGAATATTTTTTGAAGAGTAGTTTTTGTAATGCCCTCTTGACTTGAACTTGATCGCGGAGCCAAAGATTAATAAGCTATAGTGGAACTAATGGAAATTGCTACATGTTAGTCTGGTGGATAGAGACTAATCGAGAATTAATCAGATTTATTAAACTAATAATTAAGGAATTAATATTGTGTATCTTCTTGACCCGCTGCAATGAGAGCAGGTGACATGGATCCTTACGTTATATTCAGTTGTCGCACTCAGGAGAAGAAGAGCACCGTCGCATCAGGTGGGTCTCTATGATCTCTAAGCTACTTGTATTATCAGCACGAAAACATAATCAGAGCTTAGAAGTGTCCTATGCAATGCAGATTTAGGTTTGGTGATTTCTATTGAAATGTCGGTACAAAATGATCAGCATTGTTGAAATGTTGCCAAGATGTGTATCTGTGGAAATTGATGAACTAATATTCGACAAATGGAAAATGGTCTGCGCAGGTAAAGGGACTGAGCCGCAGTGGAATGAGAGATTTGTATTCGCCATAAATGACGATAGTGTCACTGAACTCACTCTGAAGATAATGGACAGTGATTCGGGCACTGAGGATGATTTTGTTGGTGAAGCAACGTAAGCGTCTCTACCTTCGTATTAAGCAAAAAAAATTGCCCTATTTATAATGTTATCGATTGGTTCAATAGTGATTTTGACAACGCGAGATTCATAAATGATATCGAGATAAAATTGAATCATGGGTGTGTTGAAAGCATTTGAATTTTGTCCGCACATATATATACTGTTGAGGAGATCCGGGCCTTACCTAGGAAGAGCACCCAAGGAAAGCCTACATTGAGCCAAAAGACTAGTCTATCAGGTCTAGGGTTCAATGTGTATATAAACACTTCTTTTACTTTTTATAATTTATAATCTTCCAATGTGAGACTTTGAACTCACATTTGGACATAACATACATAAGGTCGGGAATGATACTAATTTTTTTGGTTTCACGATCCTTGCAGCATTCCGCTCGAGGCGGTGTTTATGGAGGGAGATCTCCCACCTGCAACATACAATGTTGTGAAGGAGCAAGAATATTGTGGAGAGATTAGGCTTGGCCTCACCTTTACTCCTGAGGTGAGTATGTTACATTTCAGCTAACCTTGGAATCATAGGTTTGAATGTGATGGAATTGTTCTTGAATGAATTTGAGAAACTGTAAATGACATTGCTGAAGTGTATAATATTCCTCTGACTGATCATCACAGGACCGTCGGGACCGCGGTTTTGAAATGGAAGAGGAAAACTTGGGGGGATGGAAACAGTCTTCAATGGACTAATGTGATGGCCATCCAGATTTCCTTGTAATGGTTTGTTTTATGCTCTGGGGATGGAAATAAATAGGCTCTCTTGTTGTGTGGTTCATTGATGGACTTTTGTGTGTGATGTTCATCTCTAGGATTATTGTGTTTTTATCACAATCCAATATGCAAACTTTTTAGTCTGGCATTTTACTCAATAAAGATTGGCTGTGTGTTCGAACCCAACAAGCCGTTTTGACTAGTAATTTAAGCTCATTTTTTTGGTAAAAACACACATTTTACTCAAAAGTACAAAGTTCATAGCACTTTGGTCATTGAAAGGAGGAAAAATTGCAAAAAGTCTCTATATAATCATGTTTTTTTGTACACTCTCCATTCATTATACTTTTGTAAAAACTCTCCCTCACTCATGTTAATTTTTGCAAAAATTCTCCCTTACTCATGTTTATTTTTACACTGTCTATGCAAATTCGTGAATATTAATGAAAGTGTCACTTAAGTGTTAATTCAAACGTGTGTGATCGAAGACCGAATCCGAACCGAACTGGAACCGGGATCGGAGAATCGAGAATCGAGAATCGCAGGTAACGGTTTTGGTTTTGGTTTTTAAAATAGAGAACCGGGGAGTCCAATCCGGTCTGATTTTCGATCGGTTCGGTCCGGTTCTAGACCCCATGCCCACCCCTAAACGTGTTAACTCAAACGTCCAACACTTAAGTGACACTTCTGTTAATTTTCACGGATTTACTTAGATCGTGCAATTTGAACACGAGTGAGGGAGAGTTTTTGCAAAAACAAACAATTATAAGAGATTTTTTGCAATTTTTTCTTAACATAATAAGCAACATACTCTTCCAAAAGTATTATATAGTGAAGAGTTTAGGTTCAAAATTAAAATTTTTTAATAAATGAGATAAACTCGAATCTTTTATTAAAATCAACATATTCTTAAATCGCAATTATACACAATATATTTAATATAAATTTAAAAAACGATAAATATTTGAAGTAAAATTAACATATTGAAATTAGTACAAAGTTGAGTATTTTATTCCTCTAGTTTCAAATGCAAAACAAGATTAAATTAAGCGATCATTTTTCGAATCAAACAAAACACTGATAATTTTGGGTTGGATTCCAATCCATCGAGTCAATTATGCGTCCACTTGTGCAACGACCATGAAAGCCCGTTTGTATCGTTGCTTGATGACGAAAAATACACCATGATGTGGTCGGTTATTACTATGTTTCCCTTTCAATTCGTTTGGTCAATTGATTTTTAAATTGATATATTTAGCCTCTTTAAAAAGCACAACAGGACCCATTTCCATTGAGATCAAATTCACTCAAGTGTTGTGTTGGATCGAGCCCAGTCTATTAAGCCAAGGTTCTTTCGTTCTCTCTATTTTACTCTCAATTTGACATATGATGCATATTTATACGATAATCACGTCTTGATAATATGATCTTCACTCTGTTTTATTGCTTGTAAGTGAGCTGGATTTTAATAATTTTTAGTTTCAATTTAAAAGCCACAACAGATTACCTAAAGCATATGCTAAATTGAATTTGTTTTACAAATATACGAGTAGTAATAAATTCGAGATATAGGTCGGTTTAGGTTTGGTGATAAAAATTGTACTTTAGAATCATCAGTACAAGCAATAAACGAATATGGCGTATCTTAACCAAACCCTCTTATGTGGGGTGTCTTCGTGCACTTGTATGGTCTGTCGAGGCTTACATGTTTTATAGTTGTCGAAAAAATTCAGTATAACAATAAGAATTAAAAGGAACTTATCGATAGAAAAAAGCTTTATCGTGGTATAAGATTAGCCATTGCCTTAAAAACTATTTCCAGCACGACCTCGGTGCAAATCGTTTGATGTCGGTAGCTTCTCAAGGTTAACACAGCAGTTTGGAGACGCATGCACTCACGATTCCGAGTTTTATAACTACACAACTCAATACCCAGAAATTTTTTGAGGAAACGAAACCTTTTAGTATAGGAAGGATTGGAAAAAACCATTATACTCAACTTGTTCTCATGCTATTGATAAGAATGAAGAAGACCTGGGAGTAATAAAATAGAAGATTATGGCCCATAAATGGGAGAGTTATGGTCACAACAATTTGTGACCGAATGACCCATAAATGTGGGAGTTATAGTCACAACATGTTGTAACCGAATTGAAAGGCTTTGTAGCCAATTAATTCTAACGATAGTTTGGGTGCTTTATTTGTTTTTGGTTTCATCGCTTGTTGCTTTGTCTGGTTCAACAATACTGTTTATCCGAGTGAGCTCTACAGACCCACTGGACAAAACTTCTTAAGCTCAAGCATTTACTTTTCTAGCTAAAGAATAATGAATTGGGGCTAACTTTCGATCTGCACAAGGACCCACTAGTCTAGATAAGTACCAAAAAATCATTTTTGGAGGAAAAATTATGCGCTTTTGGGATTTGCGGGCTCCCTGGTTAGAGCTTTTAAGGGGTCCTAATGCCTATGATCAGTTTTTTGATATCATATGCAATGTAACAAGACTAGAACATGAATATTTGAATGCTTACAAGGGAATAGTCAGATGGGCATTATGTTTTTTTATGGTGAATACAGTAATGGTGAGGTGGGGTCGAACGGAGGCTACGCGGAGGGTCTGGATTGGTGCTTACTTTGCGACCTGGTGGGCGTTGAATATGGTGCTCAGCATCTACAACAAGAAGGTTTTGAATGTGAACTCATACCCTTGGCTCACTTGTCTCTTCTCACTGCCAGTTGGGTTTCTGATGATGCTGATTTCGTGGGCAACTAGAATTGCTGAGGCCCCAAAAACTGGTTTTGAGTCCCGGAACACCCTTTTTTGGTTAAGTCAAATTTCCTATTTTGTTTACAATTCAAGGGTTTTGTTCGGTTTGTTTCATGAGAAAATGTAAGAAAAGAAAGGAGAAACTACAAAAAATTATACATAAAAAATCACCATTAATTAACATTCGTTGCCCCTAATTAGACACAAATATGTCAATCCACCACTTTAGGATGCAAATTAATACAAATTTCCCGTATTAATTAATACATTTGCATAAAAATAATATTTTTACTTTTTGTGGATCGAAATTAATGTTAATATTCCGTAAAAATTGAAAATAAAATTGAGTTTTTTTATTTAGTAAATTAGTTGAACATTAATATGCGAATCATAAAACTATTTTTTTTTGCGTAAAATTATAGGGGTAATTGGATTTTTTGTATTAAACTACATTTTAAAATTTATTTATGGTGAATAATTAATACATTTTTATCAAGGGTCTTAAGTTGCAAAATGAGAAAAAAAGTTATTTTTTTCCCAATTTATACCATAATTAGTTTTTAGAAAGCTACGTACTAACTTTAGAAAATCGGTGGTACCACTACTGGAATTTAGGTCTTACCCGATTAATGCGAAATATGTTAGTCGGGTACAAGTTCATTATACCCAGCTAACATAGAGAGGGACACGCTATAGTCAGGTTTAACATACCATAGTAGACTAGACATTGCTCAATGTCTAGTAGACATGACCATTACCGACTAAGAAGTCCCGAGTTACTATACTTTACTAACATCCAGTCAAATATGGATATGCCCGACTAGTCGGGTATGGACATTTTCCTAGTAATGTAATAAAATAACATAGAACATCAAACTTGCGGTTTATGGGTTATTAATGTTATGTACTACTATGGTAGGTTGGTGTGGCATATACAATTGGGCATGTAGCTGCCACTATGAGCATGTCAAAGGTTGCTGTTTCCTTTACCCACGTCACAAAGAGAGGCGACCCATCATTCAGTGTGTTGGTTTCTAGGTTTTTGTTGGGTTATTCATTTCCAGCTCCACTCTATTTGACAATTATTGGAGGTTGTGGACTTGCAGCACTCAATTTCAATATGATTGGTGAGGACATATTGTTGGATTCAAACAATTTGTTATGGTGTTATATATTTGTTGGTTTTTGAATTTGTTTCTATGCGTGTGTAGGATTGATTGGGGCTATGATCTCAAACTTGGCATTCATGTTTCGGAACATATTCTCGAAGAGGGAGTGAATGAGAAGTCTACGGTGGTTTTTGCTTAATATTTGACGTGTGGACTCCATCATTTATGTGGTCGCATCCACCAGAACATGGAACTTGATTTATAGAGTGGTTGAGTTTAAAATTTTAATTTAACATTTAATGTCACTCATGCGCCTTACCTATCAACGGAGACTAAATGAATGAAATGAAAAAACACACGTGAGAGTTTTATTTGCTCCGCCATTTCTTCTATGGCTTAATTTCTTATTTCATACGAGTTTTAATTTGCTAACCATCTCTTATCAGCACTCTGATCCACACGTATCATATAGTTTTCACGATGATATTGTCATACTAAACTTTTAATTTTCAAAATCAATCAGTATGATTAGATTTTTTTGATCAATATTATTTATAATATATAATCCTATGATAATTATATTTAAATAAAAATTAAAGTAAAATGGGATATAGTGTCCAAGAAAGGGGAAAGTGGGCCAGAAAGAGCCCAAAACCAAACCCATATGAAAGCCCATTAGTAACGTTTCTTTTCTAGTGTTTTCCAAATACATCTATCATTAAATAAAGCACAACACAGGTCCGAGGAGCCTGTTGTATCCGAGAAATCAAAACCTCTTCTCTCTGAGAGTACGAGAGCGATCGAGACCAGCCTACAAAGCCGAGGTTCTCTCATAATCATTCACTCTACTATTCGATTTGTATTTATACAAGAATCGTTTCTCGGACCGCAGAAATCGCGATCCTGCTTTATACAAGAAGGGTTTTTGATATCATATGCAATACAATAGAGTTTGAATATGAGTTATTGGGTGTAATGGAGCTGGATATGTATAGGAAACATATGTGAGTATGGATTCTAAGAAGAGGATTGAGATTTAGGAGTAGAGGAAGATGCTTTCCTTCTCATGAGTAGCTTAAAAGCTTAACTTTACAATCTTCGGTGCAAATATTGTCAAATGGGCATATGTTTTTGTTAAATTTTGTTTGTTTGGTATCAGATGGAATGTCAATTCTTGGAAGTGTTGAATTGTAATCTTTATGGTCGGTACAATAGTCGAGTGGGAATAATTTTGTGAAATCTTGATTTCAAGTCACAGAAACATAATTCTGCCGAATATTTGATTTATCAATGTATTTGTATGCAAGTTTGCGCTACTAGTAACTAGTGGTCCTTCACGGTAATAATACACAATGTTATGTGGTTGAAACCAAGTCTCAAATATATAGCATTTTCCATGTTCTTAGTTGAATTGTTGGTTTTTTCATTTATTTTGTATTTGCGCATATTTTAACTATTTAGTAATTGTTCAGAGTCTTCAGATGGCTTTGCAAGAGTCGTTGGATAGGTTTAAAAGGCAGCAAGCGAGATGCCAGACAACACTTAGCAGCATCGCTGCCAAATCAGGGCTCGCCAGGGCTGCAACAACTCAGAAATTCACACCTCCGCCACCTTCAACTATTACAAAAGCTCCCGCTCCTCCTGTCAAGTTCTCGAATGATACAGAGAGACTTCAGCACATCCATAGCATACGGAAATCTCCCGCAGGGGCTCAGATCAAGCGTGTTATAGACCTGCTACTGGAGGTGCAAACTGAACTGTTCTTTCTTTCTCGTTCTGCCCGTTTTTGTGTTCTTGTTTCTTTTTGTAAATATGACATAACTGAATGGACCAGTCGTCAGTGTTGAATTCGAGGAGTACTTTATGATAACGATTGAGTTACTTTTGCGCTTTGCTAGTGTATGAAAAATAAGGTAGTACTCTCAGGATATGTAATTCCTGCTTTGATTGTTTGTTTGACTCACTATGTGGAATGTGTGCTTATTAGACAATCAACCCTAATTGTTAATATGTACCTTAATTAATCATACTCTCTCTCTAATTACAAGTATCGATTCTAGATTTGCCGAAAATGTTTAGGATTATCTAACTGTTCAATGACTTACTTCTCTACACATGCTTGCAGACTAGGCAATCCTTTACACCGGAGCAAATAAATGAAGTGTGTTATGTTGATGTGAAGGCCAATACAACTGTTTTT
Source organism: Geranium brycei (assembly GCA_036897365.1). NCBI lineage: Eukaryota > Viridiplantae > Streptophyta > Magnoliopsida > Geraniales > Geraniaceae > Geranium > Geranium brycei. The sequence continues at coordinate 18,580 of JAYMTP010002454.1, forward strand.
GACAGTTTAAGGAATAACCCAAAAGTTCATTACGATGGGAGGCACTTCTCTTACAAGGTAATCTCAGTCTTTGCTGATGTCCAAATTTTGGAACAGACAGAACACCACAATTTTTTGTTCTTACATTTCTGTCGCAATAAGTATCTCTCCTTTTTGTTCACAGTCCAAGCATGATCTGAAGGACAAGAGTCAACTTCTTGTATTGATACGAAAATTTCCTGAGGGCATTGCAGTCATTGATCTTAAGGATTCCTATCCAACTGTGATGGAAGATCTACAGGTACTTTCTTTTGTTCCTCACTCCTTAAACATGCCCATCAATTGTTTCGATGATCACACGGCGCAAACCTAATTGTTCTCCATTTCTATTTCCTATGATTATGGACTCAAAATGCTTTTGTTGGTGTTAGTCGAGTTTTGAGCCTTGGATGTTTTATTTTTTTTCTCCTTTCAGTAGTATGTAAACTTGTTAGATGGCCCATAATTTCCCATTTTCATTTTATTGTTGTTAGTAGTAATTTCAACTTGTTATACGGCCCATGATTTTCTTTTTTTATTTTGCAAAACAAAGTGAAGATGATATTGATTTCCGGTGCCTTTCAGGCTCTGAAATCTGCAGGCCAGATTTGGCTGCTGTCGAACTTGGACTCGCAAGAAGACATTGCTTACCCGAATGACCCGAGGGTTCCCATCAAGGTGGACGATGACCTGAAACAGCTATTCCGGGGGATCGAGTTGCCTCGGGATATGCTTGACATCGAGAAGGATCTGCAGAAGAAGGGGATGAAGCCCGCCACCAACACGATGAAGAGGAGGGCGGCGGCGCAGATCCAGGGCATTTCCACGAAATCGAAGAGCAAGAAAAAGAAGCATGAGATCACCAAGAGGACCAAACTCACAAATGCTCATCTTCCAGAGCTGTTTCAGAACTTGAAGTAATTGCCAGAGAATGCTCACTGCCATCAGATGAACATTTGAGGATTATTGTAATGCAATTTGTACACTAGGTCCAAAGCGTACATGTAGCTAGGGGTGTAAACGAGCAGAGCCGAGCCTCATTTTGGCAGAGCTCAGCTCGGCTCGTGAAAAAAGTGTTCGGCTCGAGCTTGGCTCGGGCTCGAACGAGCTTATACAACTAAGC
>JAYMTP010002455.1:0-19720 GCA_036897365.1 Geranium brycei
CAGAGTGCCCCCAGACGTAGGTGCGGAGTCACCGAACTGGGTAACCATATCGTGTGTTATTTACGTTTCTGTTCTGTGTAATTTTAAAACTGTGCATCAACAAGATGTCTATCGTAACGTCTTAACATTGTGATTGACATCGTGCGTCGAACCAGAATTTTCATTGTCTATATCTCACAGTTACTTGTTCTGGCATTAGTTATGCATTGGAAATCTTAAACCAATTTATGTGTGACCCCCCCCCCCCCTCCCCGGACAACTGTACCTCAATGCAGCCTTTCATGTTCTTAAATATTGTCCCGATCAGGACATTATTTTCTTACTGAAAAATCCTCTTTTATTGTGTGTTTACTGTGATGCAGACTAGGCCACCGCACTACATTATATTTTTTGGATCATCATCGATCTCTTGTCGTTTCAAGAAATAATTGTCTCTTGTTCCGAGGCCGAGGTCGAATATCAGCCAATGGCCGCCACGAACTGTGAGATAGTTTGGCTCCTACAACTATTCAGTGATCTCCAAGCTTCTTAAACTGACATTGTAGGCCTATTTTGTGATAACCATGTAGCTATTCACATCGCCCCGAACCCAGTCTTTCATGAGCATACCAAGCACATCGAGATTGATCTTCACTTTGTTCGTTAATAATTTCAAGCATGTGGTCTTCATCCTCGACTAGTCCCTAGCAAGTACCAGCTCACCGACATCTTCACCAAAGGCCTGAAACGATACCGTTTCCAAAAATTTCTTTTTAAATTGGACATTACTAATCTACATAGTTCTACTTGAGGAGAAGTATTGACGGCATTATAAGAAATCAGCCATGATTTCTTGCCAAAATATATTCTTCAATATGTATAATTAGCCTTAATGCTTGATTTGTTTCCTTTTTTACTTATGTAAACTAATGTCTTATTTCTATCAATGAGAGGTGCATTGAAATCCTTTGTATACAGAATGATCATTTCCAGCAAAATTATATTTATTTCAAGGTCAATATAACATTTATTTTAATCATCCAAATTATATTTTCATATGTTCATTTCCAATAATATAGTTGAACTAGTTGTATTTAATTATTATTTTCTAAATATATTTTATTTTTCAATTTTTTAATGGAATGCTATTTTTATATATTAAATATTTATCATTTAAATAATATTTATTTCCAATTTCATTAATTAATTTGAACAAGTTCTTATAAACAAATGTAAGTTGGAAAACAACTAATAATAATTTTTACAGCAAATTCATTAGATTTTAAAATAAATGTTATTGTATTTTATTATGAAAATATTAACTTATTCAATGATTCAAAAAAAAAAACTTATTCAATAATATTATCATTCACTGTAAGTAACCAACTTAATAATTATAGAATATGACTAAATATATGTTCACACAAAAGTATTTCAAATTCCATGAATATAGGACCCATATTTAAAAATTCAAATCTTACTGATAAAAAAGAAATATTTTTAATAGAAAAATTTGCCCTTCCCAGAAAATTATAATTTCTCCATTAATGTTCCTATATATGCATCCCAGTAGAAACCTAAAACCAACAAGAAAAACATGAACAATTCATAAATAAGGTGTTGATAAGTTAAGATTAACTAAATATTTGAAAAAGGCAATACTAATTAAGGTATAAGTCTGTGACTATCATGTATATGGCTAAAGGTGTCACGGTTATTACATGTGGAATCATTCTTATCATTAATTTGACGAGGGTCACGTGAAATTGTTAATATTAATTATGTTTATAAAATACTTATCATGGACATCGGTAGAACACGAAAATACAATTAATTAGTTGACTGTCGAGGAATGGTTATCGTTTGGTTAATAATAAAGTAGTCATAAATATCATTACTTTGTTAAATAAAATTCAGGTTTGGAGGGTATCATGAAATATATTGCTAAGAAGTCGACCAAGCCCATCAATTACTATGTTAGAAGTATTGAGACAAAGCACTTGAAAGAAAAGGTTCTGCCAACAAAAAAAACAATGAATATAGTATTTGTAACTTTATGTGCGTTACATACATGTATTTGTATTTATTTATCACCGCCTAAATATCTGCATCAAATTGAGACGCAATGAATCAAATTCCACATTTAGAAAATACAAATTATAGAAGGGAGTTATATATACTATTAAAATCAAAATTTAAAATTAGTCAGACATTCATTGTAATGACGTATAAATACATTCCATAATATACGATTCAATCATTACACATAATCATGGAAATACCATTTTCCTAAAACCGAAAAAAATGGAAATGTTTTCGATTTAGAGCGAGAAACCGCTGGCGGTGAGAAGTGTCTTTATACATTCAACTTCCACGGTGTGTGTTTCAGAAATATATTTGGAATTATCACTCCACCCAAATATATATAATTACATCATTGTTTGTTCGGAGAGTACTAAATCTGTGTGTGCCATGGATGTAGAGTGGCGCTTTCCGGCGGCTGTCCTCGTAACCGTCATTTGGGTGTCGTTTGTGGGGTCCGCTGTTTCGTACGACCGACCACCGCCTCGACAGAACTATGTCCAACCGTTGGATGACTCCGATCCTACGGCTCCCCAACAGGTTCCGCTCTTCTCTCTCTTTTGTGTTGTTACATGCCTAACAAATAATTAATGTTACTAAGTTTTGAGATTGTTTACAATAGGGATGATAAAAAAATTCAAACCCGACCACCTGATTAACTCGCACCGTTCAAAACGAGTTAAATTTGATATTTTGCGGATTTGGATCGGGTGCGGGTTTTATGAGCGGGTTTTTGAGCAGGTGTGGGTAGAGCGCGAGTTGACTTATACCTGATTTGATTTCGACCCGCACCCGTACGAATTTAAAATAATAATAATTTATATATTAATATTATGTAATATAATTTACATTTTTATTAATTTTTTTACCAAAAAAGTGAAAAAATTAAATTTTACTTACCAACTTAGTAAAAAAATAATTTTCGGATCGGGATTCGAGCTACGAATAAAACCTGTACCCCGATGGATTTATTTACGGGTCAGGGACCCGTTCAAGAGGAGTGGATTTTTGCGGGTCGGACACCCGCTCACGGTGAACGGGTTCAGGTGCAGATTTAGCTAAACCCGACTCAAACCCGGCCCGTTACCATTCTTAATTTACAAGAGGATGTACCACGCATGTCCATACAATCCAAAAGTTATTACTGAATTATGATTCAAGACATTATCTACATCCGACTCCATTTTTATAAAATAATTATCGGAAAACACTATATTATTTCAATATCTTATTATTAAAATTGTTTTAAACGTTTTATTTTATTTATTACATTGAATCCCCATTTATGGCCATTTGCTGTAACTTTGACCCAAAAATAGGAGGAGAACAGTGAAATGAAATTGGTCTAAGTTTAAATAAATATTGACATGAGTGTGTAAAAGGATTTGACGTCATTTCCATTTTCTTTCCACATTTTCAGTTCAGATGTAACGTAAAATTAATAAATTATCATTACAATATTTATAAATTTAATGTAATAAAATTGTATGGTAAATTATATCTTTATTTTAAATATCTTACTGTTTGTGGAGCTTGTTGGTGTGATTTAACCTAAACAGTAAAGGCATTACATCTCAAATGAATACAAAGATGCAGGTTATTGTAATAACTCAAATAAAAATTCAAAAAAGCCAAGTCATCATTTTGCTTTAATTTTTTAAAAAAATAATGTTGCATTCCTAAATGGTTTGTTAATTAAGATTTTCACTCTTTCATGTGATTAGCTGTATTAAATTTATATGATGGTCAATCTATTTTATCTTCAATTGTATCGGTTGAATCAAGTTCGAAATACTATACTTTAAATTTTAAGAAATTTAAGTCGAATTTATAATCTGATTGTGTTGCTGCTACAGGTCCACATTTCACTAGTTGGTTTAGACAAAATGAGAATCGCTTGGGTGACCAAGGCAGATGCTCCGACAATTGTATATTATGGAACGTCCCCTGGATCCACCCAATTATCCGCCACCGGAACCAACGGCTCATACACTTACCTACAAGTCTATAAGTCGGGCCTAATTCATGACGTGGTCGTCGGTCCACTCACCCCCAACACCGTCTATTACTATCGTTGTGGCTCCCCCACCGCCCCCCAACTCTCTTTCAAAACCCCTCCTGCCCAACTCCCCATCAAATTCGTCGTCATAGGTCAGTAACAATAAAATAAAATAATCAGATGCTCGAATTCTAGTGATTACTTTTTAATAATCATAATAAAAGAAATTATGTGCAGGTGACCTGGGACAGACAGATTGGACAAAGTCAACACTTGACCACATATCGAAAATAAACTACAACGTGTTGATACTTCCGGGAGATTTGTCATATGCTGATTTCCTGCAACCTCTATGGGACTCGTTCGGGTGGCTGGTGGAGCCGTTGGCGAGCCAGCGGCCCTGGATGGTGACGGTCGGGAACCACGAGGTGGAGAAGGTCCCGGTCCTCCACTCGACGCCTTTTACCGCCTACAACGCTAGGTATCACATGCCACACGAAGAGAGCGGCTCGAATTCGAACATCTACTACTCCTTCGAAGCGGCTGGAGCCCACGTCGTGATGTTGGGGTCTTACGTGGATTTCGACACTGATTCGGATCAGTACAAGTGGCTCCAGGCCGACTTGGCCAAGGTCGATAGGGCCAAAACTCCATGGTTGTTTGTGATTGTTCATGCTCCTTGGTATAATTCTAATAAGGCTCATCAAGGCGAGTCTGAATCCGTCGACATGAAGAAGGCCATGGAGGATTTACTCTACCAAGCCCGTGTTGATGTCATCTTTTCCGGTCATGTCCATGCATACGAGCGATTCGTAAGTCTACATATACCTTTACTGTCACATAAACATTGCTCTCATACTATATTATAACATATTTTGATTGAATACTGTGGTCCCCTAACCCTCATTATATGCATGAACGTGACCAAATATATATATGTACACTTACTAATATTTTAAGTTCTGGTCACATTCTCGCATATAAAGGGAAGATACATGTGATTCACCTAAGTTTGATTCACATTTTTTATATTGTTACTTGTAGACACATGTGTACAAAGGGAAGGCAGACGATTGTGCTCCCGCATATATCACAATTGGGGACGGTGGTAACCGTGAAGGGCTTGCTTCAAAGTAAGTATTAAATTTTATTGCATGCAGAGTAGTATGTCACATGTACTTGTAAAGTCTATATTTTGTATGTCACGGGTACGTGAGTCTCACAACTCATATTTTGTTACTAGTTAATAAATTAATTTAATGTAAAACTATCAATAAATTGTGGAATTGAAAATTGACAGGTACATAAATCCACAACCGGAGATATCATTGTTTAGAGAGGCGAGCTTTGGGCACGGAGAGTTGGAGTTGGTGAATGCGACTCATGCGCTGTGGACTTGGAGTAGGAACGACGACAACGGCTCGTCTGCGGCTGATTCTGTGTGGTTCACTAGTCACTCTTCCGATTCTGCTTGCAAAGCCTAAACTTTTATGAACAGTTTATGGGTTTAGTTTGGTACAAAAATAAATTTGTGTAAACTATGAATCTCGAACAAGTTAATTAATAAAATCATGGTTATGTCCTTTTGAATGTGTTTTTGTTGAGACCTTGTTAATGATGTTTTGTTACTTAATTAATTTACAATGGGGAATTTGTTGGGACCTCGTGAATGACGTTCACGCAAAATTGAAAAATAATATGAAGATATATGAAATTGGAAGAGTAAGCTTATCTTTGACATTTTTACAAAAATCATCATGGAAGTTGCATAGCGTTAGCATTTGAAGGTTTTGAAGCTGCTCATGTCAAGGAGGAGTTGTCTACTTGGACCCAATGTTGTCAGCCAAAAAACTTTATGTTACAATAAATATTGATATTAGTTATTTTAGTGAAAGCAGTGGTCGTTCATTTCTCGATTAGCAATTGCAAACACATTTCAATTAATTCATGATCTATTTGAATTTCGTGATAGATTTGGGTTGCTTCTAATCCTGGTACAACTTATGACATTATGATGTATTTTGGTTCAATTCGATAAATCTCAATTGATTTGTATTGCATTATAATTACAATCCAATATAAATTAATGATATCATGTCTATTATTTGACCAGAAAAGATATTCGATTGAAAGTGAATTTTATACGATGGATAGTTAGTGATAAACAATATTTAGAGTTCTCATCAAACATCCATCGGATTGGAATCTGGTTCAAATCGAAATGCGTCATAATTGACCCTACAATAAAATCGATCATGAGCAAAGTGCATGTTCATCATCCTATTATGCAGCTCTCATAGCAAAATTGACGATAAAATAATGACAAATCTGGACAAAAGACAACCTACAATACGTAAATGGTAATAATATCGAAAGTGTATCAAATAACAACAATAGTAAGTTAGCATAATGAAACATTTTTAAATGTGTAACAATGTAGCGACATGTCGGATAGTGATCGAAACGCACCGTTTAGAGGACAGGAGCAATTGGAATTGAATTGAACCTAAAAGGAAATAAACATAAGAGCGTGACAGTGAGAGCGAGAGAGAAAAAGAAGAAGGCACATCGTCGTGTTTGTGGCGGAAATTGAATACGACATCGCCGTCGATCTCTGCAACTACCGGTGGATGGAACGTTGTGGGAGAGAGGATGTGAGCTCGTCGACCATTCCAAGGTACGCGAATCTGTGCCTCTTCCCCATTCCTTTTTCCTCGTTGATTCCTGATCTGGGTCTCTTCATTTCATAAATTTCGCTGTGGTTTCGCTCAACTATGATGCCCATTGATTCTTGATTCTTCAGAAGGATTGATTTCGGATTTGGGTACAACATACCTGCATTCATTGAATTTTAGTTTTTAGGAATTCGGTTCAAATGATCAACAATGTACTGAATCTGATGTGGGTGCACTGGATATTAGTGATATTTTATTGTTGGTCAAGTCTCTTGCTTGTTCAGATTGATCAATTCCTTGTTTGGATGTCAAATGTGTCATGTTGAGGATAAATTTAGTGGAATGAATTCATAACCTCGTGCGGTTCGTAAAATGTTGAATGTTAGGCTAAATCAAATGTTAAAGTTTGAATGAACTTATAGATGGCGTGGCTACATAATTTCAAGGTAAGCCTTATAAAAAATATTTGTGAGTTGAAATACATTTCACTGTTAAATGGCATTCTGCTTAGAATTCTTGTTATATTGAAGCGCTAATTATGATGGTTATGCAATTTACTTGATGTGTACCATTTAAGTGAAAACAGTCATTGTTGCCTTTTGGCTGTTTTATAATATTCGCAATAGTTAACTAATTTATTGACCGGTCTTGAGCTTCCTAAGTTACTCGTGTAGAGTACATAATCCACTTGTAACCATGTATCTAGGATGCATATGAGATGAATAGGATATAGTTCTTCTATGATAGGATGAGATTACATGTATCTTTAAGGAAAAATATCATCCTTTATTTTGTTCTTGCCATTTTGAATACAAAGCTTACACTAATCTATTCAAACCTTGTCCCCAAGTTGGGTAGTTGTATAAATAAAAAAATATCACTTGCTTCATCCAAAAACAATATATTTTTTGTTTTGGTTCTACTTGCCTAGATATATAAGATACCCTAATGTGTACCGTGAAAGTTTAACCCTTCTTTCCTCTCCCGACCTGTGCTGATATCATGACAATTGTAAGATTTCCTTATGTGGACCTAATCAATTCTCTACATTCAGAAGGCAATTTCCTATAATCTTTGTTGGATGAATTTTATGTTAACCATAGTCTGGAGTATCAAAATTCAAAATTATGCATTAGTAGGTGTAGTGTTATGAAACTCCTAAGTTCTCGTGGAGAATTCGGTAAAATCGAGTTGACCAAGTTTTAAAACTCGTTTTAGGCAGTTCAATTTTACTGAGTTCTTACTCGATCAAGGTTGGTCAAGTTTTATTTTTAGATTTTATATATGCTTTGAAACTGTTCTATAATTTGTGCTTTTGTTTTAAGTGATAAAGTTGTTTGAAATTATCTTATTTCACTAAAATATTGTAATTTTTTGTCTTTCATGTGAATTATATACGAATATATGTGTATCTAATATTTGTTTCATTCAAAACGGTTTTGCTGATTTCTCCCCGAGTTCTCAAAACTCCTTAATCCTAGTATGAAGTATCTAAAGTCAAAATTATAAATTAGTAGGTACATCTCAAGCGCCCACCATTCTTCTTCCCCTACTCAAAATTAACAATGTGGAAATGTGTATTTGGTTTTGAAGTGAGAATTGTCTGTCTCTGTCATTGTGGTTTTTGTTCTGTTTTGTTAAGACTCTGTACTCCGAACCATCTTCATCCACTGATTCACTTCATCTAAAATGGAGTCCAATGTACCTATTTCTCCTGCAGCAAGTTATACGGATGACTCAACTGGATATGACAAAGAGTGAAAGTCTTGGTGGCCATGGAAGAGGAATTTGCGGTCGATATTTCTGACAAGGAAGCCATCAGAATTCCAACACCAGCTCATATTAGTGACTACATCAAGTACCATCTACTGGCCAAATGACATGGTTGTTCCAGGTGAAAGTCTAGTTTGTGTCATTGCAATTGATACGGTTTTTGTTCTGTATCTTCTTAAACCATCAGTTCTGCTTTCATAACCATTCTGTAATAAGAATCACCTTGTGGGGGCAAGCAAAGACGCCCCACCACACCTTCTTATCTCTTGAATGTCGTGCATCATCCCATGCATTAATGAAAGTCGAGTGTGATGATTTTCTTTTTCCCGAAATTGTGATTAAGTGATGGGTGACCTCTAGGAAGTATTGCCTATTTAAGTTTGTGGAGTAAATAGAAAGACTCGTAATGTCTTGTCATTTTACGGTGTGGGGTTGCTAGGTTACGTTGAAGTATGAGTATGAAATATATTTTTGCTCCAAACTGAAGTCTTGTTGTTAATGTATTGTAATTGCAGGGTGAGAAAATGAACCAAGGGAAAGAGTGGTGGGACAGATGAGTGTGTTACATATTTGGAAAGAAACAGAAAGGGCTGAATAGCCAGTTTTGGGCTAGACATGTATAGTTACCTTTGTCCCCTTGAAGCTTTTGGTTCATTGCCCCATACTTGCACTTTCATGATTCCCTCAAGGTCAAGGTGATAATTTTCATTCAAAGAGAAAGCACACTCTCAAACTAGGATATTGAGTGTCTATTACAAAACTCATAACTATGGTCTTGCCAATTTGACTCTTTTGGTTGATCTAGAGTCACATGTCATGTAAATATTCCAAAATAGTCCTTAGATTATTCACTTCATTTTGATTTAGTCTCGAACTTTGCTCATCCCCAATTTAGTTCTCGAACTATCCAAATTTTTGTAATATGATGTTTGGATTGATCTTTGAATTATTTGTTGCATTGATGTGACAAACAAATATATAGACAACAATTGAGTTAGTGTGTATAGTTGATTTGTTCTTTACATTTAGTTGTTACAACATTGGTTGAACCAAAATTGAAAAGGTTTTGGTTTTGGGTTTGATCCAAATCCAGTTGCTAATGGTGTGAAGTTGAATAGATCTTGTTGTGAAGCCAAGGCCATGGAAAAGGAGGAGCTTCATTAACACGTGTGGTCCCTAATGCGACCAATAATCAACCCTAAGCTCACGTGTAGGGTTCAATGCGCACACACAGAGAGAGTAGTATAATAAATAATAATAATGTGAAAGAAAAAATCATCATCATTATCCATGCAGGGATTGGTATTATGTGAAATGATTAAAATGACCTCAGAAAAAGTAGTGTGACTTAAAGGCCTTGCAACACTGATGAGGGGCATGAGGTCATGTCCATGCCCCATAAGGACATCTACAGCAACAAACAAACAACTGCTACTCCTTTCAATTCATTACTACACCTACTAATTACTCTTAATGCCTAATTAACATGAAACTCAAAAGACTCATCTATGTGTGTTGTAGGTTTTGGATAAAATAAATGTTTAAGTTAGTCAGACTTTTAGGTAAAAGGAAGAGTTCTTGCTTGAGAGCCCAGAACTCAGTTGGGTTTTTCTTTTGATTTGTTTTGAATGCAAGTTGTGAATGTAAATTAGAGAGGGAAGTAAATGGGAATAGTGAATGAATAGTAGTAGAGGAATAGAGGGAATGATGAATGGTGATTATGAAGGGAGGGTACTCAATTGTGTTGAATTGAATGAATGGCCTGTTTTTGGCTGTTGTAATTGCAAAATTTGCAAAGATCTCTTGAGCACACTGCCACTGCCCACTGCCACCAACATTAATGAAGTTAAATCATGAAACTCTTCAAAATTTTCTTCCTTCGTTATTATTAAGGGGTGTGACTCTAAACCCATCTTGCTGCAAAAAGCAACACAAACATTGTACTCCATAAATATATATTTATGAGAGGCCTTTGAATTGAATTGAATTGAAAGATTGAGAGAGAGAGAGAGAGAGAGAGAGAGAGAGAGGCCCCGTTATGATTGAGTTTGGGCCATCATTGGATTTGGGGGTGGTTTCAGTTTCAGACCAGATTTCATAACACCCTACATTTACACTTTTGGGCAAAAGTTCATTACCTATTGGCACCTACTCACTATTCACTCCCTTCTACTCTTGTTTCTGTTGACCTGACTCCAATTGTAATGCCAACAAACCACAATCAATTTGATTGACATTGCTATTAAATTTCCAATTGACTTTTCAATTTGAGACTACTATCAAATTGATTAACAATGCTATTCGGATTAATTTTTCAAAAATAATCTACAAACTTATATTAACATTTTTTTCAAAAATATAATAGTTGTTTTAAACATCGAATTCAAACCGAGAAATTAAATGTTAAGTTCTTTTTATTATTAGAAAAAAACCTCCAACTCAGTTGGTAAAGAATAATTTACGAACATGTATCAACAAGTTCTGTAAACGTGTTAGTCTTTTTGTATATCGAACTCAAACTCAAAATGTTAGATATTCGATTGTATTTAGTCGTTAAACTGATATCATCTGGATATGAAATGGGTAGAGACGAAATGAATCAAATTATTTGAACAAAGAGATGATGGAGGGTTTGAATGGGCACAACACATGTAACATGTTACATGTTATTGATGTTGTTGGAGTTGGACCAGTTAAGGTGTGTGAGTCCATTTACTATGATAATTACATGAACAAATTGAATGGTTTTTACATATGATCAAAGCTACAAGCCTACCCTACAGCCGGGCTGCACTGCCCTACACTCATCTCATCCTATTCCTACCTAAGAAGATGATCATCATTTTGGCTTCTCCATTTTGCACTCACATGCCCCAAGTTTCTCCTTTTCATCAACCCAACACCAATCTCCACCCCAACCATGTATTCTTTAACTCATTGTATCATAGCCTCTATCTGAACTTACAGTAATTCTTTATGTTGTAAATCGGATTATACGTGGAATGACTGATGTGCAATTAACTCATTAGCTGTGTATCTTAGAAAATGTATCAAAGGTTTGTTTTGAGTCAAGATGATAAAATATTTTAAAATTTAACAGAATTTGATATCTTTAAATCGATCAGACAAAATTATAAAACATGTCACATTAAAAAATAAAATATCTCAGATTTAATTAACCATACTCTTTTCGCATGAATACATAATAAATGAAAAATATAATAATCACTCAACTATTTTTTATCTGCGATAAAATATATAAACGACGAGAGAAAAAGTACAAAAACAAGGGCGAGCAGTCCAAAAGAAATACAATACTAGGCAATAGCCTAAAACAAAAGGAACTCAAAACTGCGTTCGGGTTTGTGCACCAAATAGGAAGCGCGCGCTCCTTCGTCCAAGACTGTATCCCGCGTCCCTCGTCCGCCTGCATCAATGTGTAGGAGCACATCTACAACGATATGAGCACGTCCCTCGGTGTCTTCTCCTCCCCTCTAAAGATCCCGCCGTTTATGGTAACCCAAATGTACCATAACCCCATAGTAACCAGTCTGCACCAAGCTCTCCTCGCCCCTCGCCCCTCTCTCTGAAACTCTGTTGCTCCACTCCATGAATAGATTGTGAACCGTCTGCGAGCTGGTGTACGACACTTCCCAGCACATGTGGACCTCCTTCCAATTTCTCTGCATCCACTGACATAAGGTGCTCAAAAGACTCTTCCCTCCTACTGCAAAGAGTGCAAAGTCGGTGGCCAATCAGGATGACCCCTCTGAAAGCCAAGACACCCCTCGTCGGGAGTCCGTCTTAGAGGACAAGCTAACCGAGACTCTTGAAGTTTGGAGGTACCGACATATCCCAGAGTCTAGATGCTCAGTCAACCAGTCGTACAAAGTCATCCTCTGAAAGCATGGCAAATCCCCTCCTCGCCGAGTAGCCCTTCCTATCATCACTCAACTATACTGTTTTGGATAGTTACACAACATCAACAAAAAATATTGATAATCACCACAATTAATTTATTTTTTAAAAAAATTATTATCATCGTTGTTAAAAATAAGGTTGAAAGTTAGAATTTACTATATACAACGTATATATACGTTCATAAGAAATATGTGACGTTAAAATAACGTTACTGCCTTCTTTTCCGTTTCGCTCAACCAAATCGAAATTCTAATCCACCATCGAGCTCAAATCTATTTGAAAATCATCGCCCTCCTCCACAAAATCATTAGAGCCAGCTTTGAACTCAACTAACTCCCTATCCATTGCATCATCGACATCACCGATCATGACATCGAAAAAGTCTTCTCGCTCGTTGTTATATTCCTCGCAAGTGACCTCATCAATCAAGTCATTCTTGCAACCGCCTTTCACAAAACCAGTTGCTCCGTCGGAGAAACTGACTGGAGAAGATACGATTTGTGCCTCTATGTTCACGGTATGTCATTGGAGAGCAAGATTCGATACAACCTACCGTCAAAAACAAAACCGAGCTCTGAAAGACCTCTCCATCATCGTGAAACGCTCACACTCCATATCCAACCCAGAAACAGATTGATCCAAAAAACTCTCTTTTCTCTTTTGGGTCTCGAATTTGAGATTCGAAGAACCAAATTGATGCAAAAATCGTAAAATCGGTCGAAACGGGGGATTCTTTATTTTTTTGTGACGACGAAGCAAAACCAGGAGATATGATTTTGTTTTTTACTATTTCGATTTTGAATTGATTATGAACACAACACGGGGAGGTAAAAGCTGTTTTTGAACAATGCTTTCGGTTCTCAATTGTCACTGTGTCAATCTTTTTCTTCAATTTGTGCTCACTTGTTGTATTATTTTGATGATTATTAATTTATTTTGAGTTTGCAGCTTAAAACTGGAAAATGATAGCTTATCTAAAAACCCAAATGATATATTTTAAAATTTTGGAAATGGTAAGGGGCAATTTGGTCATTTCAACTTCAAATAATGTTAAAGGATAAATATTAGGCAACCTATTTGATAACTCAAACATTTTAGGTGTACCCAAGCGAAATTATCCATTGTTTTTATAAATTTCTTAGCCAATTATAGTTAACATACTTTGGCAAATTGTGTCGACTATACTATCGGTCTGACAATATGATATGATTGTTGGTAGTAAGCAGTATGCCTGTTTCAAAAACTATTCTCAACATATTCTAGGATGTCCCATCGAGTATAATATATCGTTACCTGACATCAAAATGTTACGTTTAGAATTTGTTGGCTTGTTGATATAAACTAACTAACCGTTGACCATGTCATAGCCAACACACTAAAAGTAGTTCATTGTAATGTTGATTGGCCGTGAAAAAAGTTAACCATAGTTACTATCTATAAATTTTTATTTTACCGTAATTATACACAAAAATAAATAATTAACTGTGACAATTATTAATATTATTTTTGTTTATCGTAATATCGTGAAAAATATATATTCAACTTAACTATTTCTCATTTTATCTAAAACCTTAAATTAATAAACGTTGGCATGATAACGAGATTTATATTAATATAAGGTTTTGGTAAATCCTAGACATAGCATGTAGGAGGACAAATGGTATGGCAAAGAAGCCTTGGAACTCAAAAACCCCAAACGAAATCAAAACCTGCCATTGCATTTGGAAAGACTGTTGCATTTCTCAGTCTCTCTCTGTCCAGTCAGACTACAAAAGGAATTATAATTATTATACTCAGAATCTATTATTATTTTATTCTCTATACCACTTTACCACAAATATAAATAAATAATTACCTCACCACCATTATTAATATTTTCGGGAACCAACATGACATTATTAAAATATCGCCTAAAATATCATTTAATTTTGTCTCATGTACAAGAAAATAATCTCAAATCTTCTGAAGTGCAGGTTCTAATCATTTCAATTTCAATAAATAATTCCGCTACCTAAAAGTATATTTAAAACAATTATTCACATTCTAGCAATATATATATTTTAAAAATATTTATTACTTTCATATTAACATATATTCATATTAAGAAAGGAAGAAAAAGAAGTTAGAATTTGATCGTAAAGGAAAAAAGCAAAAATGGGAAGCATACAAAAGATGAATGAATATGAAAATTATAAGATCCAAATGAATGTGTCATCTTATGATGTTTCACGTTGAAAAGCAATGATAAGTCATGAGGTTCACTCACACACAACACAACCCACACTATATTCCATTATTCACCCATTCCATTCCTTCAATATGGCAAAAGAATATGATTACCATAAAGATACAAATGCTTCTCTTATGATAACCAACCCCTCTCTCATTTATCATTATGATAACGTAAAACAAAACACCATTAATCATGCTCTCTAAATACCCAACCCTCATGCCTATTTTCGTCTTTTCACCCCAACCCCCCATTTGGAATCTTATTGTAATCCCCAAATTAAGATTCCAACAATTTCTTCTTAGTAGTCTATGCAAATTCTTTTATTTTTTGCATTACAGGAATTTTTTTTGCAATTTATATTAATGAAATATTAATTTTAGATATTATTTCAATGAAACGTGATATGCATGAATTGTTAAATAATGTGTTTTTTAATTATTGTCGGAATAACGGTCATCATTTGCTATTGTTTCAATCATTAGATGATTCAGATGAAACGGATGATAAAATCTGAGTGAGTTATGTTTACCGAAATGATACGTTTCTTTTGTTACAAATAACAAACACAAACGCCACAAAAACCCATTTTACAAATTAAAAAAATTTGGCATTATTGTCAAAACAACAATTAGCAATAGTAGTAAGAGAAATTGGTGGCAACATTGATGACAAGTGCAAGGAAACCCCACAAAAGGGTAAAAAAATGAAAATTACAAAGAGAGCCCCCAATTGAGAGGGCATGTAAATGATTAAAATCAACAGTTGCCAAACCAAGAAATATAGAGATTCACAAGAAGATTATTACGAGGAAGCTATGAGTGAGTGACACAAAAAGCATAATAACAAAAGAGAAGAAGATGATACACAAACAAATACATTAGATGGATGGTGTGATGATGGTTTGGAACCAATCCAAACCCATCATTGCGAATCTTTGGGACGCCCCTCCTATTGTAAAGCCCCCAACCCCATCATTTTACCCTATACACAAAAGAAAATACCAAATGAACCCTTAAAATAAAAATGACCAAAATGCCCCTCATGTGTCACAAGAATTACCAAAAGGGCTGAATCCTTGGCCCCTTAACCGGCCGCCTTCCGTGCTTACACATGCATGATTGTTGTGTCAGGTGAGAGACCCATGTCCCCTCTCTCTCTACCCTCCACTTTCTCTCTCTACCACCCATTTCCTCTCTATAAATTTGTTCCCTTTGTCCTCAGAAACTCACTCACTCACCCACATTTCTCCAAGTTCCATTCTATTTGTTACTGCTCCCACAAGATTTTACAGCAGATAGAGAAATAGAGAGCACTCTCTCTCTTTCCTTGGCAACAGAAAAAAAGGTGATCTTTCTTGAAAAGAGAAGAGAGGGCTTTGGAGGCCCCACTTCTCTATCTTCATCTCTCAGTTCCTTATTGTGTTTTCTAGTCTTTTGGGTTTCATCAACTCAGCTAGACAAGGTTGTGTCTCAATCTTGTGCATTTCATGGTGCCTCTGTTATATTCCCATCCCATGTTCTGTTTTCTCTGTCTTTTGGGTCTTATGAGGTTTTTGTCATTTTTGGTCACAAACATTCATGTTCTTGTTCTTGGCACAGTTGGTGCAAAATTAAATTGCATTTAGACACATGAGTGATCACATGTATTGGGTCTTGTTTATTTTTTGGGTGTCCACAATCATGTGTAATGAGAGCTTTGTGCTTTTTTCTTGGCTCTATGGAGAAACCGAAAGGGAGAGAAAGACCCATTTCAAATTAATGAGTGCAGATTTGGACTAATGTGTATTATGCTCCTTTTTTTTCTTTACCCTTTTTATTGCTTCTTGGCTCAATGTGATCATCACTCTCTATTTACTCAAATTGCCATTGCCATTGAAGGCTTGCTCTGATCTCCTCTGGTTTGGGTATTTTTATTTTGTTTCAAATATGTTACCATCTTTATGTTTATTCATATATCTCTTACATGATCTGTTTATGGATATTGCTGTCTATTTTTAATGTCTTTATGAATATATTGGATTGGATTGAATATTGAAGAGTTGGGTATTGAATTATTTGTAAATATATAAATGTATATATATTAATGAGCATGATGATTTGTTGAAATGCAGTACAGCAGTTCTGTCTCCATGTGCAGTAATATAATAACAATGATGAATAATCATTTTCTATATAAATAAATCAATTAATTTGTGAGATACCCTTTTGATGTCACATAGTAATGTTGTGTTCTGGGTGTATTTACAGAAAATGGAGAAGCTGAACTCAAAGCTGTTGCTTCAAAACTGCTACATAATGAAGGAGAATGAGAGGCTTAGGAAGAAGGCACAGCTGCTGAACCAGGAGAACCAAGCACTGCTCTCAGAGCTGAAGCAGAAACTGTCCAAAGGGTCATCAAACCAGAGCTCAAAGGCCAATTCAGGGCTTGACCTCAACCTCTGCACCTCCAGCTCTAGCAACCCCTGAGGTTGAGGTCATGAAAACAACAACAACATGGAACAACCAACCTTAGCTAGTGTTTTTTGTGTAAAAGCAGCAAAAGTCAAAAGTAGTGGTAGTAGTAGTAGCAGTTATGTTACATGTTGCAGTTTCAGTTACATGGGAATAGGAGAGGGAAGGACAGAGCAAGTAACTAATGTAAGTATCTTTGTGCATCAGAGATACTTTTCTTCCTCCTATTTCTATCTTTTGATATCATATTTAGCCTTTTTTTAATTTTAAAATGATATCTAAGTTTAAAAATCAGTATCTCATCAGCTAGAGCTATATCATTAATATATATTATATTTCTAACATATGCCTCTTCCTCTCTATGAACTTATTAACCATTCATTAAAGACTAGCTGAACCAAATCATCTTAACCATGTCTATTAGCATGACAGCTTTGGTAAAGTTACAAACTTTTAAAATGGGTTATCAAAACAAATGTCTAATAAAATTATTTACCTTACTAATAAAATGTATCCATATCTTGTTTTTCTAGGTCTAAGACATAACAATAAATCAAACAAGTGATTTTTTGAGTTTCAAAGTCATGCTAATTGACCTCATTGTCATGCAAGCAAACATGTTATTATTTTAGTAATTACACATTCTTTTGTCCACCCGAAAAACCTTATTATTTTAGTAATTACACATTCTTTTGTCCACCCGAAAAACCTTATGCACTAATTCTAAAATAATGTTAGACGCTAGTTAGGCAGTGATGACTATTTAGAAATTAATCGAATTAAAAATAATTAATCGTGATTAACATAAAATTAACCAGACAAGTCGGGGAGTTTTAAAACGTTATTAACCATCCATCTCACAAGATTCGGTCCCACGATCTCCCCTTGGAAAATTGTGGATTTGAAAGTATTAGGTGTCCCCTTGGTTAAAGCTATAGGACCCAAAAGTGGGCCTTCATACAATCTAATTTGGTGGGCATTACGTATTACAAATATTGCCAATGCCAAAGAAGATTAAACTTAAAGTGGTCAAGTATTTGGTGGTATGTGCATGATCCAACTTGGAGGAGAATCATAGTGTTGTAAAAAATGGAGAGCACCAACCCTACCATGTGATGGCAGCTCAGAGGAGTGAGAAAAAGAGAAGAGAAGAAGAAGGTATGAAATGTATTTGAGGATTGAGGGTGAATTGTAATGTATAATAATATATTGGAAGGAAAATGATTGGATATAGGCATGATGAGAAAGGGGGCTTTTCATGGAGATTGTGGGGAAGTAAAAGGATCCAACTTCTAATCAGAGGAAACGTCAGCACAGACAGACACACAAAAGTCAATGAATGTTTTATTAAACTCTGGTGGTCTGGCTGGGTTGACCAACCAAGGTCTGTATGTAATAACATTACATAGGCAGAATGTCCAGTCAAACTCAAATGCATCTATGCCATAGGATACAAGTAGAACCATCCTCATTGTATAATATTGTATATATATATGGTGATCAATGGAGATCTTCATTTCCCTCTCTCAAAGTCAAACTCAAACCTACAAGGGCATCATGACTTGAGGATCTCTTTACAGATGAGATGACCCTCTCATCAATTCCTTGCCACTTGCTCAATATCCAAACATCAATCCACATTTTCTCTAATGTCTAAAAATTTTGAATACATTACCACTGAAAAAACAAAGAGAGGAGATACAAACCAGAAGAACAATGCCTCAATCTTTCTATTCCACAGTTTACATTTGGAACCTCTTTTAATTCCAACAACATTATCCATGCCAACATTTCTTACACAAATTAGGGGTCGTAATTGGGAAAAGAAGCCGTAGAGAGCTTAGTGTTACAGTCCCAAATGCCATGCTAATTACCATCCTGAAACGAATTAGGAGGAATACATCAGCTTCAGGCTACAAAATATTTGAAGCGAGCGAGCACACGCGACAGGAAATAAATGTTGCATTTGGATAAGGGATCAGAAAAAATTTCAGCTTAAACTTGTCTCATACTGTTTGGGAAGTCAAGCTATTTCTCTTCTCTAAAATCAGTAGATGTATTAAGTACTTCTCCCTATGACTAGATATCAAATCTTCATTTGAAGGATTTTGACATTTGCAAGTTAAAATGTATATACACTTTGTGGTAGATTCCTCAAGCCATACAGCCCAATTTTTATCAAGGATTCAAAATTTGCAGCTGAGCAATTCAGCCACATAGAAATGGGTAACAATGCGTAAGAAGAATCAAGTACGTGTGACTGACAAAAAACAGGGTAGGTAGCATATAAAAACAAGTACATTATGGCCCAACTATTGAAATTTCTACCTTGAAATCCAATACACTGATGAATATAGATACAGGAGGTAATGAAAATGACAAAGGTATTAATGATCAGCATATCAACAAACTAATTGCTATGGTCAAACATAGAATTGAATCGTGGGTGTTGAGCCGAAGCGTGATGTGAAAACGTCGCGCTCCAGAGACCCCGTGCAAATGTAGACGGTACAAGTAATAAAACCGGTAAGCTACCGGGTCGATTCCACAGGGACTAATTCGGGTGTTCGGTTGATTTCGTGTTTGTGCGAGTAAAGCGAGAATCTAT
>JAYMTP010002456.1:0-19718 GCA_036897365.1 Geranium brycei
TATTAATTAGGATCCTGCTGGATTACAATTCTTTTTCTAAACTAATTTGAATACATGTCAATCACGTGTCTCTATTTAAGATACGATTCATTAACCAAATAAAACGATCTCTGTCTCATTCATTAGATTTCGATGAATTTTTTTTATATGTTTGATTATGCAATATTCTAATCCGTCGTGTTGATTTTCAAGAGACAAATGATGGATTGAAGAAGAAATATTGTTGGAGTTGACTACTTTAGACAGATTCAGCACCAAAACAAAGATCGGCAGTGATGACAAGAAAGTGAGTGATTTGGTAATGTTCAATATAAGATAGTAAAATTTTTGAGTCCAGACGTGATTTGTTTTTGAAATTGATTTCTCCATATTATTGAGGAAAGAAATAACAATTAAGAGATAGTTAATTGAGTTCAAGGAACCAAAAAGCTATCATGGATAGCATAAGAAACTAACTATATTATTCAAAATATTTTCATCAATCTCTAAGGAGGCATGCTTTAAATTGTATATTTGTAGTGTGAAAGTTACGAGCTTTAAAATTTAAGAGCATAGAAAATCTTATTATAATATAGTTGAGTATAGTTTTATTTTTGTTAAATATTATTTTTTGAAATCTTATTTTAGCTAACTACAATTGATTTAGATTTATTAGAAGTTATATAAAAATATTTTGGTTTCAAGGAGCAAGATTGAGAAGCTTATGAGCCCCCAACCTCTTATTAGCGTATTGAATTTGTTGAATTCCTTCACCTCTTGACTTTTGTTTTCATTGTTATGGGCTTATTGCCCATAACCAATGGTGTTAGTGTAAAGACTATATTTTTAATATATTGATGAATATTTCTGAGTTGTGCTTGCTTATTGTGGGTTTATTTTCGGTTAGTATTGTAATATTGAGTAATCAACTTGATTAATATTGGTTTAAGTAAATCACTACGAAAGTGGAGTTTGCGTAGGACTTGAAAATTGACTAGGAATCACGTGTTTGGAGATAATCCTCTCACTGGGTTCCTAGCCCAAGAATAGTCGGTTATAATGTATTCCCGAACCGTTGACGATGTCGAAAGATAAGTTAATGGGAAAGGATTGAGTTATTTTCAATGCCGAAAGGCGAACTTAATGTTTTAAGACTTAGGGAAACAAAATAGCAAAATTTGTAGGTTTATTATTCAATATTGCGGAATTGATTCTAATCTAATACCCGTGGTTGCTACCTTTTTTTACTCCTTCCCCCATTTTCAATTTATTGTTGTTAATTTGGTTGCCGATTATCTTAATTAGTTTATTGATTGAAAACCCCCCAAAATTCATGTATTTACTTTTTTGCATCTTTAAATCTTAAAGAGAGCGAGAATTTACCTCGTAAGAGACCCCATTTTTGGTTCATGTGGAGATGCCCAAAACGCGACAAAAAAAATATACGGGTCGAATTTTGGACTCCTGGTAGTGTACCGGTCGCAAGTAATACAAGGTAGTGAATTACGACCTCGAGTTTATCGAACCCAAAGGAAAATAATTATTTATCAAACTTTAAACACTCTAATTAAATTTCATGACTAATCTTGGTTGATCTAAAAGTTGGATTTGTGAAAAAGATAATAATAATAACAAGACGAGCATGCAAGATTATAAAATAATTAAATTCAATAATCTAAACATCGGTTAAGGTAAATAAAATAATTACTAAATGAATTCAAGAATTAAATTAAATTATACATGTGTTCGAGGGTGTTTCTATAACTCGCTAAGGTAACCAACCTACCTAAAGGTCAGATTTAACTGGCTTATTAGCATTATGTTATGTGAAAACTCTGGATCTTTCGGTGTGTGTCACCTATGGATGCTACTACATATCAACCAGCCTACTTAAAGGTCAAATTTGAACCGGTTTCTTTTACTCATTCCATTTACTAACTCCCTTTTACAGTATATTAGCAAACTTGGACAATCTATTCGGAATTAACGGAACGAGGCATTACGTACAGATGTAAAACAATTTCCATACTCGGCGCTACAAGCATAAATAAATAATTACCTAAATTTCCCTGATTCATTTAATTAATTAATTCATCGCCTCAATCCTGAAATCAACTAGACTAACATGTTCATGAACATAATAAACAGAGAGGGTTGAGAATGATAAAACTCATAAATAGTTCTCTACATGAGAATTTTAATACATGAAAATTGAGATTCTGATCCTCCTCTTCAAGTTTGGCTTCTGAAAATTGCTCTCTGACTCTTGAACACAGCTCTGGACTTTCTCACATTTAATTGTGAATTTAATCAATACCTTTTCAATTTCAGCGGAGCCCCTTTTATACTAAAAAGTTTCCGACCCGCCACGGGACCGTGGCGGTGTTCTCTTGACCACGGGGTGGCCACGGACCGTGGCAACGCCCACGGTCAACTCCTTTCTTCGCAAGCTTTGGTCATGACTTATTCACGATCTGAAATGGTTGAGTGGCCACGGGTGTTGGCTACGGGCCGTGGCCAAGTGGCCACGACTTCTTCTGCTGTGTTGGCCTCGAAGCCTGTCACGGGCGTGGCGTGTTGAATCGCCACAGGAACGTCCCACGAGCCATGGCCCTCGGCCATGGTGTAGCCTTGCTTTTGGGCTTATTTGGAGAGTTTATTGGGCTTCAGTTGGTGGCCACAGAGTGGCCCTTTGTTGGTCACGGGACAGCCTCGGAAAATCTCCAAAAACGACCCGTTTTGGCCCAAAAATCTGCATTCTTTTCCAACAGAGGTTGTGAAGCAAAAGAGCTAAAATAGATGGGTTTTTGTATCCAAGCGGGACAATAAGATGGTAAAATGTGGGAATTAAGTACCCAAAAGTGGTGTTTTTTCAAGTGTATCAAGATGACCCGGAACTAAAAATACAGAAAACTATAAATTTACTTGATGATAGCGATCCCATTTTGGTGCGCGTAGCCTTGAGACGCAACACGGTGCGCACGCGTCTCTCGGCCCATCAAGTTGGTGTCGTTGCCGGAGACCAAACGGTTTCTTATTTAGTTGAATTATGTTTTCTTTTACTTTTAATTGTAAATTTGCATATAATTTTATTTTTATTTAATTTTTTGTGTCAATTCTTACGATATCTTGCTTGCGTGCAATTATTGCACTTGTGCTATGACTCTCATTCTCTAGTGTTGACCCTTTTATCAATCATAGGCAGATTTAAGAAGACATTGGAGGAGAGAAAATCTTAGTTGAGTAAGAATGGAGAGTGATGGCCTAAAATGCGACACACAAAAATGTATAGCCTTTTAGAACATCCGACAGTGAACCGGTCTCAAATAATATAGAGCACTAGAGTTACAACCCCGAATATCGAACCCAAAAGACAACAATAACAATCTTTAATCACTCAAATTTAATTATGTAAATAATCTCAGTAAGTCGAGACACTGTGTTGGAATTATAAATAACAAAAATGCACGAGAGTGATAACAAGTGAATAAATTTTTACTCAATGAACGTGAATCAATTAAGGCAGTTGAACTTAACTAATAATTATGAGGAGTTAAAAATAAAATGATAAATATGCTTGGAGCAGTGGAACAAAGACTTAGGTAGGCAGCAAGAACTTTGAGACGCCTCAAATTCCCATCCGTTAAATAAAACGTCTAAAACTAGTAAAGGTAACCACACTATCCATAGCAATGATTTAACTGAACTAGCAAGCATTAAGTGAAGCAAGTTTTCTGAATATTTCAGTTTTGGGAACCTATGTTGCTACCGTGTTAATTCAGCTATCACTAGTAAGAATTTAAACCCAACTTTCATTAATCAAGTCCATTTACTAACTCATTTCACATTAGTAAACTAAATCAATCGATCACAATTAAAGGAAGGAAGTCTTAAGAACATAAATAATAATGAAATCTCCCTACGTGGTGCTACAAGCATAAATATTAACTTAAATAACTCCTCAAATTATTAATCTAGTTCACGCCTTAATCCCAAGATGAATTAGCCAGACATAATCCTAATTGAGTTCTTAATCAGTTGCATGGAATTGATCCCTAATCATGCATATTACTCAACATAAATATTCCAGAAATCAATAAGCAATAAAGGCATACCAAGAAAAAATTTCAGAAATAGACGTAATACTCATTTTAATATAATCATAAAATCAATCCATCTTGGAATTGTTTACAACAGAGAAGAGAAAGAAAGATAAAACCCGTTAATCCTGAATTAAGAACTCTCTCTCTCTCTCCCAAATCCTGAACTTTGGATATGGGGATGTATACCCAACTTGAAAACTTTGAGATTTATACCCAACTTGGAGGCTGGATGCGTTACGGTTTCAACACATCCTCTCACATTCAAGAGAGATGCTAATGATAGAGTAAACAAAATAATACAAGATCCAAACGCCTCGAGAAAACACTCAAATCATAACAATCGAGAAAGTTGACGACGAACAAGGAAAGTAGCCAAAAAATCACAGTAACAAATGGAGTACATCGGTCAACAAGGAACCTTGAAGATACTAGGTATAAATAAGCTGGCAGAGAAAGGTAGTGCGTGGCCATCACGCGCGCTCCGTTGGAGCGTGGGGTTGCACGGACTAGCAGGAAACACAGTTCTGAACCTCCAATAGCCGAAGGTGAGACGAAAAAACTCGAAAATTGTGAAATATAAACTTGGCCGGCGGTGAGTGGGTTACTCTCCAACAATAATTTTGGTTGATCTTGGTAGATCGAAGACGTATGAATCTCATGATTTTATGCAAAAAAATGGGTCAAACTATTCAAAGCTTAGTTAATTGTGGTTTTATGTAAAAAGTGTAAAGTTTACTATGAGTTTATGTCATTTCTCCTTTATTTTTATATTTCAAATTTTCGTATCCATCCATCATATACAACATTTGGTGTCCTCTGACATGTGTGTGATGCGCTAAATTTTGAAATAACGAAATTGTCTCTCGAGTTTTAAAATTAAAAATTAAAGAAAAATGAAGCTAACGTCAACCGTCTTCCTCCTTGTACTTTTCACACCATCCATCGCATTATCAGCCGTCTTATTTCTTCCACACTACTCTGCTTTCTCTAAACTCGACAACCAAGCACGTGCAACGACTGGTCCACTTATCTTAACATTAGGAATAAATTATGTTGTCCAAATATGGTCTTGGTGGAACTCAGTTTGTGGTCCTATTTGTTCCAGTTAAGCGAGGTTAGTTTCTTTTCGTTATTTCTCCTGTATGTCCCGCTAAAATAGCTAATGATCACCACGTTTGGATTGAAGGTGGCGACCTTCGAGCTTCCCAATTTCCACATTCAAACCTTTTCATATTTAAGATTCACGGTGAAAAATTGGACGATGAGGGATTGGTGTTGATTGAATTGGCAACAAAGTAGACATAGAGAGAATGACGACGACAAAATGACAACGATCGAATGAGTAACAAACTAGAGTAGTGGGTTGCGAAATAAATCGTAGAGTGGAAGGCTAACAATGATGTCAACCCTGATTTTTTATTTTAAAGAATAATTTTGTAATTTATTTAGTCAATGGAAAGAATATTTTGACTTTTTATCTCAAATTTAAAGTATGAGATTGTAAAATTGTATATGATAGTAACACACAAAAGTGATGTATTATAAAGTTGTAAATTACAGTTATATTTTAATCATTTTCTGTATGGTAAGTGGGTGCTATGAGATCTATGTAAAATAAAGTGAAAATAGCATTTTAGTACATGTAGGTTTAATCGTTTCTCTCCTAACTACAACTAATTTTAAGTATTTTAGTCATTTCACATATTTAAATGTTAAAAACTAACAAAAATGGACAGAAATGGATAAAGTGAAAAAAATTTATTTCTGAAGTACTTGTGCAGACAAAAATAATCTTAAGGCTGACCATTTAAAAAACAGACAATTGTTGAAGTAGTCACGCCAAATTATCCCTTTTTTATTTGTACAGTTAAAGAGACGCAGGGTGCAGTGTAAGTTGTACCATCCCTGCACTCTGTATAAAAACCCATCTCTCCCCTATTTTCATTTTCCATTTCCTTCCGTTTTCCTCTCTCGATCCCGCCAGGTAATTCCTTTTCCTTTTCTCTCTCTCTTTCTCTGCTGTTCCTTGCAATCCCGTTTTTTCACTTGTTCTAGATCTGCTGCGTCCTTCCCTTAATTGGATTCCAGTTCGTGTCCCCAACTACACACTTCTCGATCTTTTGGAGAAACCCAAATGCTCTGTTTTGTTGTTTGCCCTCTGCAATTTTCAGAAGCAAAATCTGGCTACTCTTTTACTTAGTGCTTGAGATCTGCTACTTGTTTTGATTCCCGTCATTGTTCTTGACCCTTTTGACCTGCATTGCGACTGGAATTGGTATCTTGCTCACCTAATTTTGTCAAGTTAGTTGAGATCTGGTTGGTGGTTGTTCGGGGTTAGGCAGGTGTGTGAGTTTTTTGCTGGGATCTGAACTGGAAAATAATTTCATGAACTGGGCTCAATCGAGTTTCTCGAATGGAATAGTCTCGAATTTTCATTTTTTGATGACACTTTGTTCCAAAGTTGATGATTCTGAGATGGGCTATGCTTTGCTATATAGTTTGCAGTTTCTTACCAGCGAAGGGTGTTTTGTGGGTGCTCTTCAAGAGCTTCTATTTGCCCGTCTCACTTCAAATATTATTGTTTGTGAAAACAGGAATTAATCTATGTTTTTGATTTTCAGGTTTTATTTTGAGTGAACATAATGGCCACAGGTCAGCTATTTTCCCGCACCACACAGGCTTTGTTCTATAACTACAAGCAGCTACCAATCCAGCGGATGCTTGATTTTGACTTCCTCTGCGGTGTGTATTGTTGTTTACCTGCCTTTCGTTTGGTATATTATCATATGGATTTAAAATGGTTTCTGTATTAACTTTTCCCTTAGGGGGGATGAATTGTATACTGAGTTTTCTTTTGTTCTTATTGGGTACGTTTAGGAAGGGAAACACCATCTGTTGCTGGCATTATCAATCCTGGTTCTGAGGGATTTCAGAAACTTTTCTTTGGTCAAGAGGAAATTGCTATCCCTGTACATTCAGCGTATGCCACATTCCCCTCATTCTATTTCTGAATTTCATTTGCGTCTGTTCATGCTTTAATACTCTATATGAGAAAACTAAATTTAGCTTCAGGTCCAAAAGAATCAATTTGGCGTACTTTCATGGTTTAGAGAGTGATTACCATATTACACTGTTTCCAAAATTGAACTTTCTTGTAACATGTCGTCGATGCTCAGTGGCTCAATTAGTAATATCTCCGTGGTTAATAAAACTATAGGTTTGTTCATGGTATACAATATATTAGTGTTGTAAGTTTTCTTTACTTGGTTCAGTCTTTTGAGCATTAATTTTCTGACCTTTCTCGTCATTTTCCAGTATTGAAGCAGCTTGTGAAGCACATCCAACTGCTGATGTATTTATTAATTTTGCTTCATTTAGAAGGTTGGTATTCGGTGATTAATATTTTATGACGAACTGTATTTCGGAGTTGTACAATCAATGTGCACAGTTTTGGCTAGTATTAAATAAGTATTCTTTAATTGTATATTTGCAGTGCTGCTGCTTCATCAATGGCTGCTCTGAAACAGCCAACAATTCGAGTTGTGGCTATAATTGCTGAGGGTGTTCCTGAATCTGACACCAAACAATTGATTTTATATGCACGGGCAAACAATAAGGTGAGAAAAGTTATGCCATCATTTGAATGAAACTGAGTTAAATAAGAAATTGGCTGTGCAATACTTGATATGAGAATTTTTAGTCATCTGCTCACCTGTTGGTGCAGTTGATCTCCCTTAGTGATTCAGTTGCTTATTTTACTTTCCCTTATATACACTTTTAATACCAATGGTGTTACAGGTTGTTATTGGCCCAGCAACTGTTGGAGGCATCCAAGCCGGGGCCTTCAAAATTGGTGACACTGCTGGAACCATTGATAATATAATTCAATGCAAGCTGTACAGGCCTGGATCTGTTGGTTTTGTTTCCAAATCTGTAAGTAGTTATTTGGGCAGTTCTCTCTTTTCTCCCTTTAATGCATAAGTCTTAGGCTGTAGGCCATGCATGCACAAAATACTATATATCTATATCAGCAATTGTATGTATCAAGATTCAAACTTGAGATCTCACTTATATTAAAAGTGGACTTTTCCACTTGACCCAACTTATGTTGGTAATCACAAAATACTATATAGCAATGACTTTAGATAGCCAAATACATATTTGACTTTAGATAGCCAAATACATATTTGAGGAACAATTTTGTTGTGTAGTCTTGCTTGGACCATTCAAGTGAAGCTTAACCAGTTCTCTAGGTCATTAGATTAAACCCGTTACTTCCTAAGTGTATATACGGCAGACTAACAAAAACAAAGAAGGAAGTTGCAAATAATGTCAGTTCTTTTTGTTTTGTTGAAATGACTTCAACTAAATTTCATGGTATATTTCATTTTATGTAGATAAAAAATGTTGTAGATATTAATATTGTGCTAGTGAATTTATGATGCTCCCAAAATGTAAAAGTGAGTAGGTTTTTATTTGGGGTATAAGATAGCATACTAAAAATCGACCCTTTGAAACTGCAGTGTGTCGGAAAAACTTGCAATATAAGATATTTAGTTTTTAATAAAATATGGAGCGAGGCTATTGCTTCCTTGGGTATAGACGGAAAACTTTCCCCTGATATCTATCTAGTGATGAGCTTGTTCCCTTCGAAGGATTATAACACGGCTTAATAATTATGTTGATGTTCTTAGTAGTATAAACTCTACAAAATTGCAGGGTGGTATGTCTAATGAGTTGTACAACAGTATTGCGCGTGTAACTGATGGCATTTATGAAGGTAATTACATATGATATCTCTAGACCGTAAAATGTTACCATCATGACTTTGTTAATGCGTGTGGAAATTATGTTGGGCATGATTCTGAAATGCAGGAATTGCAATTGGAGGAGATGTATTCCCAGGCTCTACACTTTCGGATCATGTTTTGCGGTTTAACAACATTCCACAGGTACAATACCATTTCCATTTACACCGGTGAAGGGACTTTTGCATCCTACATTTCATGCTTCTTGCCGTAAAACATTTTATCATCTCAAACACAAACACACTGTATGGCAAAAACTTGAGATTGCTTGGTTTTGGGGGCCTAAACCATAACCCATAGAAGAAACCATTATATCATCTAAAACTGTATATTTTTCAGAGATTGATATTGACTCATTGACATTACTACGCTTAAGTTCAACACTCTTTTGTATTATGCTCTCTAATATAGTTTTCTGGTGTATAGGTTAATATGATAGTTGTACTTGGGGAGCTTGGTGGACAAGACGAATATTCCCTAGTTGAAGCCCTGAAACAGGGAAAAGTGACTAAGCCTGTGGTTGCTTGGGTTAGTGGAACTTGTGCGCGGCTCTTCAAATCAGAAGTGCAATTTGGTCATGCTGTAAGTTGATGCCTCAATCATACCGCTGAGGACTAATTTGTAGGTGTCAATCTGTAAACGATGTTGTATTTGATTACAACTTGCTTCTCAATTTGCTTGCTTGTGAATTACATAGAGGAGGTTCTTTTATATAGTGAACAATAGAAATATAAACCAAACTAGGAAACCCTAATACCCAAACCTAAACTCTAATGGGTTTTCCATAATACTAGCAGGCCTAACATAATACAAACCCTAATTTACCTGATTGACACCACCCTCAAATTGATGTGGGTCGACCAACATCAATTTGACTACAAAAAAAACTGATGCAGTGGCTGCACATGACGAAGTTGGCGGTGAAGTGACGATGACTGGTACTTTAACTCGAAACTCGAAGACAGAGACCGGAGCCTGAAGGCTTTGCGAATCTATACCCAATTCTGAAGGAGACCGGAGCCTTGAGGCTTTGGGGATTGATACCCAATTCTAAGACCGGATACAGATGCCGGAGATGGACCGAATACGGAGACCAGAGATGGAACCGGAAACCGATGTAAATACCGAATACGGAGACCATGGAGGTTCCGAGTTGAATACCGAAGTAGAGTTAGATACCGAATGCGCTACGGCTTTAGCACATCCTCTCACATTCAAGAGAGGCAAACAATAGGAGACCGATGTGAAAACTGAAGTAGAGACCGAATACAGAGTTATACCGAATACAGAGATAGATACCGAATTTAGAGATAGAGACCGAGTGCGCTACGGCTTCAGCACATCCCCCCACATTTAAGAGAGGCTAAGAATAGGAAATAAACCAAATCGTCTCGAGAAAATACCCAAATCATGTCGATGAATAAGAAAATTGGCCGAAAAATCAGAGTAGCAAAGGGGTAGTGAAGCAAATCAAGCAGCAGGAAAACTGGATGATCGGATGACTGGATGACGGATGATCGGATGGCGGATGCGCGGATGACAGATCTGGATGACGGATGATCAGATGTTGGATGATCGGATGATGGATGCTGGATGACAGCACGAATGATCGGATGATGGATGACCGAATTGGATGACGGAAACGGATAAAGCATGATTAACGAGTGGGCAAAGCCACGCTCGAAGGTTGAACCAAGATCGAAAAATTTAGAGAGCCTCTAATACCATGTAAATCTTTATGAAACGATGTTGTATTTGATTACAACTTGCTTCTCAATTTGCTTGCTTGTGAATTACGTAGAAGAGGTTCCTTTATATAGAGAACAATAGAAATATAAACCAAGCTAGGAAACCCTAATACTAATAGGAAACCCTAATACCCAAACCTAAACCCTAATGAATTTTCCATAATACCAGCAGGCTTAACATAATACAAACCCTAATTTACCTGATTGACAGTAGGCCTTGTTCCTGTTAATTTCATGGAGTGTTTGTTCTTATTCTTCTATTTATATCCTTTCTTTTTCTCCATATTAGGGTGCTAAAAGTGGTGGTGAGATGGAATCTGCACAAGCAAAGAATCAAGCATTAAGAGATGCTGGAGCCGTGGTTCCTACTTCTTATGAAGCTTTTGAAACTTCAATCAAGGAAACTTTTGAAAAATTGGTTAGTTTATGCAGTTCTTAACTAATAGCTCCCCAAAACAGTTATTTATACAACCCCAATCTTGAATAAAGTCCATAGAGCTCCACGGCATCTTCTTTAACATTTTTGGGGTTTTTTGTTCAGGTTGAAGCAGGTAAGATCACAGCTGTGAAGGAAATAACACCCCCACAAATTCCTGAGGATCTTAGTACTGCAATTAAGAGTGGGAAAGTTCGTGCTCCAACTCATATTATATCCACCATCTCTGATGACAGAGGTATGTTATATCCCGTCTATTTTAATAAGGTTCACAATGCCTTTATCAGGATACCATTTACCTTAAATTCTTATACCACATCTGCAGGTGAAGAGCCATGCTATGCTGGGATACCAATGTCTTCCATTGTTGAACAGGGTTACGGTGTTGGGGATGTTATATCTCTTTTGTGGTTTAAACGCAGCCTTCCCCGTTACTGTACTAAATTCATTGAGGTATGCTTGCATTGAACTCTCATTTGAAAGCAAAAATAGTGTTTGTATACATTTTCTCATAAATGTCTGGCATTGATCAGATATGCATCATGCTATGTGCGGATCACGGTCCCTGTGTATCTGGTGCTCACAACTCTATTGTAACAGCAAGGGCTGGGAAGGACCTTGTTTCCAGTCTTGTATCAGGTAAATAGCCATAAACTATAATGGATGAGTGGAGGGACAGAAAATTGAATGTAACTTTGAAACAGGTTTGCTCACTATCGGTCCCCGATTTGGTGGGGCTATTGATGACGCTGCTCGATACTTCAAAGATGCATATGATAGGCTGAGTGTTAAGCAAAGTATCCTTTGTGTCTGGTGGTATAAGATTGAATATTCATCGCATCTCATGTATGTTACAGGGCCTTTCACCTTATGAGTTTGTTGAAAGCATGAAAAAGAAGGGTATCCGTGTGCCAGGAATTGGCCACAGGTAAGGAGGATAAACATGGAATACTTGTGATGATCTCTTTCTCTTCCCTTTATTAAATGTAAATGCTGGAATAGGATCAAGAGAGGGGACAACAGAGATAAAAGAGTGGAGTTGCTTCAACTGTTTGCGCGCACCAACTTCCCGTCGGTGAAGTACATGGAATATGCGGTTGAGGTGGAAACGTACACCCTGTTGAAAGCAAACAATCTGGTGCTCAACGTAGACGGGGCAATCGGGTCCCTCTACCTGGATCTCCTTTCTGGGAGCGGCATGTTCAGCGAGCAAGAAATAGACGAAATAGTAGGGATTGGGTATCTCAACGGCCTATTTGTGCTGGCACGCTCCATCGGTCTCATTGGGTGAGTTATAATCGCATCGACTTTCCATAGCTTCTCAATTCATATTCTTATTATTATCATGATATGGACAAACTGGCAACCACCAATATGACAACCTTTTTATCCTAAAGGGAAGGATAAATGGTCCCAACTTGGCCACTGCTTCATTCCTTCCTTCCTTCCTGTTGAAGAAAGTCTATAAATGATTCATGGGTCCAGTTCAGTTCAGTGCTCTTTACTTAGTACCTCATTCATTTTGATACTTGTGTATATGTTTTTGTTTGTTTGTTAGGCATACGTTTGACCAGAAGAGGTTGAAGCAGCCACTATACCGTCACCCATGGGAGGATGTTCTCTACACTAAGTGAACTGTGAATTCTCTTTTTCTGTTTCTTATTAGGCTGCGCTGCTCTGTGTGTTGTGTTGTGTACCTCTTTCTACTCCTATCGTGGGTTGAGGTTTTTTGCAACTCTTCTACTATTATTATTTTTTTTCAATAATTGTCAACTGATTTTGCTCTCTCTTCACTTCAATGTCATCTTCACTAAAACTATCAACTCAATCGTTTGGTAGAAAAAATCGGCTTCACTTCTCTGCAGCTCTTTTCCAATTAATGCTTCATTTTGTTACTCCTTAACGAAAACATGTTTCAAATTTCTACACTCAATCTCAATGGCCCCGTATGAATAAACATAAAGACTTGAGATAATTATAAAAGGTGGTGGTAAATTGGTAATTTGACAACGGATAATTGTATATTATATTCATTTTCTAAACACAAGGTGAATTTCTTTACTTTTGTACAGTCAAAAATTAATTGAAAAATAAAAATATACTTCCAACTAAAAAGTTATGTGTGAAATAGTTTTATAACTAAATCTCACTAAATTTTTTTAATTATATATAGGGATAATTCCAGGTGGCTACACCTAGATATTGCTGTTTTTGAGGTGGGTACTCCTAGAACTTTTTTTTTTCAGTTGGCTACGCCTAAGATGTGCAAAATTTTCACTTTGCACTTTCCGTTCAATTCCGTTAGTTTTTAACATTTTTTTACATGTGAAATGACTAAAATACTCTTAAAGTTTAATCCAATCTTGCTCGCGAAGATGTCTATGGAGGAGCTCGACAAGACCAAGCTCATCAAGGACGATGTCGACGTCAGGCTCAAGTGGCTCGGCCTCTTCCACAGGAGGAAGCACCAATGTGAATTCTCTGCATTTTTTTGGTTTTGATGGGTTCTTGGATCTGTTTGGTTGCCGAGAAAGTGAGGGAAATTTTAAAAAGTTCGAACCTTTACGTTTGGAATCGTGTTTTTCTTGAAATGGGAACTTGTGGGTTGTTCTAGTTTGAGACAAATCGACGATTTTGGGGGAAATTGGGGATGTTTTGGGAATTGGGTTTTTGAAAAAAATGGATTTTTACATTCGAAGTATATGTGAATTTATGGGTTTTTCTTGTTCTACACAAATTTGTGATTCCAACCAAAATTGGGTTTTTGTAGGAATTGAATATTTACCTTTAGAGGTGGTGCAGAAATGAGTACTCAAATATTAATTGAAACTTAATTGGAAATTAACAGAATATTAATCAGACAAATAAGACAAGCAAAATTGGGGATGTTGTTGCAAACGGGGTTTTGTAAAAATTGAATCTTTACATTTTGAAATGTGTAAAACTAGAACAACCCACAAAATTCCAGAAAAATTAAAATCCACACCTTCTACCAGTGGAACATATAGTAAAACCCCAAAAGCACCAACTGACCTTTCTGAATTATACACCAACTTACACCAAAAGTAAATACACCAACTTACCTTTCTGAATTAACTATAGGTGTCTTGTTTTGCTTGTGCTCCGGAGGTGTGCTAATTATTTTTTTCTCTCAGATAACTCCAAACCTACTAGATTTAAGTTAATTTAATGTGTGAAAATACCAAAACACCCTTGGCATTAAAACTCAATGATAATGTTCTTTTAAAAAAATTTAGCTATCAACCTCAATACCGAGACTTTTTCAATGACTGAGAAACAAAGGAAGAATGGATTTTCAAGCTTCCAGATTGAAAGCACTTATCGGCGAGCTTTCACAAGCCCGACCAGACATCTCTTTATTTGTAGAGAGGAGAGGAGAGAAAGGAGAAAGAAAAAAATCACAAGGGTATAGTTTGAAAATTCAAATGACCATCAAAGGTATTTTAGTCATTTCATATTTAAAATAGGAAAATGATTGGATTGAGAAAAATCTGTAGGCTTTCCTTCTTATTGCGTTCGAGCCTAAATACTACCTACCTTGCATGTTTACAATTAATCCATAGTCATCATCCGAGCCAAATAATTTGTTTTTGTTCGAACCAATAATATCATTAGCCTATGTGCCATTTTCTTTTTATCACCTCTTTCAACCCTTGTGATTATGACTAATGAGCTGCGCTGGAAATTAAAATGTTTTTCTTGGTGATAATTATAATCGTTATCTGTGCATTATAATCATTATTTGTGCATCATAATAAATGCCATAAAACTAAAATGGTGATAATTAATAAATGCTTGAGAAACCCTTCCTCTCTCTTTTTATTGATAATTACTATGAATAAATGCTAAAATAATATGTCTCTTTTTGTTTTAGTATCACAAGAAAGAATAAATTAAAAAAAAAAAACCTAAATCCCTCTTTTCATCATAACAACCATTATCTCAAACGAACACCGCGTCTGACCTCTCCATCTCCACGACCCCGTCTTCGCCTCCAGACGTGACTCCACCTCCTCACCTCGCCCGCACTCGCCTCCGGCTCCTCGCTTAGCCTCTGGCTCCTCGCTCATCCTCTAGCTACTCGCTCAACCTCCGCGCTCCGATCTGGTTCGCGAAGCCAGATCCTTCGCCTCCACGAACAAGCTAGCGAAGCCAGATCTGGCTCCGGCTAGGCCAAATCTGCCGGGTTTGATTGCAATTGGACCTGGTTGACCACGATTGGGCCGAAGTTTTCCGAGTTATGGCTGATTTTCGGCTTCTCATCTCAGAGAGGTCAAAAATCCCGGGTTTCAATCGGATTCTGGCCGAGTTCCAGCGAGTTTCATAATACTGATCTTATCCTTGATAATAAGAGTTAGTGGATGCGGTGTCACATGCACAACACATCTAGTAGTGTGTTTTTATGGACATGCAAGAGCAGTCTTGCATATAAGTGCATAGAAACTCCAACAATTGTCAAAAAGATGATTGTATGAGATGCAAAATGTGAGAGAGAGAGGACAACCTTGTAATTTCACCAATTTTAAAAAAAACATTAATTTTGTTTATTTGAATATTTAATATTTATTTTCAATTTATTTGAAAAGACAAATGTAACCTTAAATCATAAGATTAGTTTATTATTCAAGTGAAGATAAAATGGTCATTTCAAATTTATCTGTATTATTTGAAAATGTTATAGTAAGGGCCTTTTGGACATTTAAAAGTTATTGATGTGTTGATGTGGTCGCTTTAAAGTATATATTAATGTAATCTTTTTCTGCATTTTGGACATCTCGACCCTTGTTTATGTATAATTATTGATCTGAATGTCATTACGTCTTCACGGGTATATTTAGTTTGTATTGTGCAGGATGCAGCTTTATTGGAGCTTGGTTCGATAAATGAGACACTTTGAAGCTAAGGCGGATATGACACGTGCAAGATGGCACAAGTAGGCCAGCTTGTGCTACCCAAACCGTTCCACGATCGGGAAAAGGACCTCTTTTTGGAAGAAGCTCCTCAAGAGAAGAAGAGCTGGCACCGGTTGGCCAGGCCCTGCAAGTGTTCAGAAAACTAGCCCTTTTGAGCAGTAATCGGCCAAACGAGAGAGAGTATGGCATATGCTGAGGTGGCACGGGCATGCCAAACCGTGCCACCAGGTCGTGCCACGTGCGGTAGCTTCAATGTCAAATATAATTTTCGCATCCTGAAACGAATGTGAAGAATACTGAGAGACAACGTGCAGAACAAAAAAGTCTCTCGAAGGCGAGAATGCGGAATTCGAGAGGAGATTCGTTCTTGTTGAAGGCGGATTGATGTACTAGAATCATCAAAGCATCAAAAAACATCTGAGAAAGAGGAGATTCAAGTTGTTTATAATCTGCATCCCTAACTAGTTTATGATTTTGAATTTCTACTTTCTTCTTCATTACTTTGTATTGAACTTGATGACATTTGGTTCAACTCTATGATTATGGGCTAAATGCCAGTAATCATTAGTGATAGGTCGTATACTTTGATATTGAATTTATGAAATAGTATTCAATCTTGTGTGCATGTTAATTGATGATTTATGTTATCATTGATTGTTAATAGTGTTAACGAACATTATAGACTTGTCTGAGTTGTGATGTCGTGTTTGAGGGGGGCGGATCGCAATTCATGGGGTTCAAATCTTCGGAACCCCTATCCCATAATTGTTGTTCTTTCAGTGGAGTCAGAGTGTTTATGATTCGAGAGAATAAAAAAAACACATCGACTCAATACTTGTGCGGACATAGGATCCATTGACATGTTTTCAAGATTGTTTATGAATTCTAGATTCGATTTCTCTTAGTGGCCTAGCATCCGTATTATCTTTCTACTGAATAGTTCTCTTGTTATTTGCCTGCGATATTTTCACTTGTCCCAATATACAATTTTTCTACAAACTAAGTATTTACTTTAATCCAATCAAATAAAATCGGCTTGAATTGACTATCATTGGTCCCAACCGACTTTTATCCGGATTACTACTTGTTGATCGTGTGCTTGCGCAATATCGTAAGGCAATCGTTGACTAACATTATTTAATAATCTTGGTATTTGTAAAAAATAATAATTAAAGTTGAGATAATAAATTTGAAAACGAGTAAAGTTGAGTATAACGACGTGTAATTATCTCTAAATAAAATAACTGTTTAATAGAATTTTTTTTAATCTAATAGCATCCCGAGGTTGTAGCTTATCCCCCAAAAAACTATACAATCACGTAATGTGAGCTTTCTTCCATCAAATAAGAATTGTTGCACTAAAGAAGCTTTGTAACCCTCTTTTTTCTGCTTCACTTAGACTTGAATGAACTTGTATGTATGTATGTATTGTTGTTTCCGACAATAAAAAAGCATATTAGATTTCAGACAAGACCGCCGACCAAACCGATAAACCTCCGATTAAATTTTATTCACTATCCTATTTTCCTCATATCCACTGAAAAAAGTAACAAAATTCCCCAATCAAATATCAGCAACTTTTTCCCCTTCCCTTCATTTGACAACTCGCAATGGCTTCCGGCGGGAAATCAGCAAGGTCAGTCTTGTGGAACTCGCAAAGCCATTGGTCAGTACACAGTGGACGCTCGTCTCGACGCCGTGTTCGAGCAGTCCGGCAAGTCGTTCGACTACTCCGAGTCCGTACGCACGACCAGCTCTCTGTCCTCCGTCCCCGAGCACCAAATCACCGGCTACCTCTCCAAGATCCAGCCCTTTGGCTTCACCCTCGCCGTGGACTCCTCCTCCTTCCTCGTCCTCGCCTTGAGCCTCAATGCCCCCGATCTCCACTCCGTCCCTCGACCACCACAACCACCACTTGCTCTTCACCTCCTCCACCTCCCTCCTCCTCGACAAGGCCTTTGCTGCTCAATCCCGTCTGGCTCCACTCCTGGAAACACTTTTATGCCATTCTCCACAGGATCGATGTGGGATTTGTCATTGACTTGGATCCCGCCAAGTCCGAGGACCCCGTTCACTCTCAGAAGCTCGCCATTTCCCAGTTGCAGTCTCTTCCTGGCGGCGACATCAAGATCCTGTGTGACACTGTGGTGGAGAGCGTGAGGGAGCTCACTGGGTACGACAGGGTCATGGTGTACAAGTTCCACGAGGACGAGCATGGCGAGGTGGTTGCTGAGAGCAAGAGGCCTGGCTTGGAGCCTTACATTGGTTTGCATTACCCCGCCACCGACATCCCCCAGGCCTCTAGGTTAGGATGATTGTGGATTGCCACGCCACCCCGGTTCGCGTGATCCAGGATGAGGCGCTTATGCAGCTCCTCTGCTTGGTTGGCTCCACTCTCCGCGCCCCTCATGGCCGCCATGCTCAGTACATGGCTAATATGGGCACCATCGCCTCCTTGGCCTTGGCGGTTATCATCAATGGGAATGACGAGGACGCTGTTGGAGGGAGGACCGCAATGAGGCTATGGGGTCTCGTCGTCTGCCATCACACCTCTCCTTCTCCGATACGCTTGCGAGTTCCTCATGCAGGCTTTTGGTCTCCGGCTCAACATGGAACCGCAATTGGCATTGCAGTTATCAGAGAAACGGTTTTGAAGACCCAAACTCTCTTGTGTGACATGCTCCTTCGCGAGTCCCCTATCGGGATTGTTACTCAGAGCCCCAGTGTTATGGACCTTGTCAAGTGTGACGGGGCGGCCCTTTTCTACCAAGGGAAGTACTACCCGCTAGGCGTGACCCCAACTGAAGCCCAGATAAAGGACATTGTAGAGTGGTTGTTAGCTTCCCATGGAGACTCGACGGGTTTGAGCACCGACAGTTTGGCTGATGCTGGCTACCCCGGGGCAGCCTCACTGGGCGACCCAGTTTGTGGGATGGCTGTTGCTTACATCACTAAGCGGGATTTTCTCTTCTGGTTTCGATCCCACACAGCGAAAGAGATCAAATGGGGTGGTGCAAAGCATCACCCAGAGGACAAGGATGATGGGCAGAGGATGCATCCACGTTCTTCGTTCAAGGCCTTCTTAGAAGTGGTAAAGAGTCGTAGTTTGCAGTGGGAAAATGCAGAAATGGATGCAATTCACTCTCTGCAGCTTATTTTAAGGACGCTGAGGCAAGCAATTCCAAGGCTGTTGTGCATTCCCACCATGGGGATTTAGATTTGCAAGGGGTGGACGAGCTCAGCTCAGTTGCAAGAGAGATGGTTAGGTTAATAGAAACAGCAACTGCTCCTATATTTGCTGTGGATGCCAATGGGCGCATCAACGGATGGAATGCAAAGAGATCACTGAATTAACAGGGCTCTCTGTGGAGGATGCTATGGGGAAGTCTTTGGTTCATGATCTTGTTTATAAGGAGTCTGAAGAAATTGTGGACAAGCTTCTAACCCATGTTTTAATAGGTACTCATTATATTTAATCTTTTGGTTTCAGCTTATTTGAAGGCCATTAGGGGATGTTTTGCCAGCCATGGAAACGAATGAATTAATTTTCCATTTTTTGTGATTGCTGATGTATACATACTGTAGTTACGATCAAATTGACTATTTTGGTTAGATGACATGATTCATTGACAAATGGCTCGACATGCCTCAAACAGAAAGATGTCCATCCAGATGTCGTAGCAGAAGTCGGTGAACATCTGTCCCGCTGG
>JAYMTP010002457.1:0-19715 GCA_036897365.1 Geranium brycei
GAGGGGTAGGGGAGAAGGCTATGAACGAACGTGGACAATTAACAAGGTCTTAGCCGAAGAAGGATTCTACATTGATTCCATTAGTATGTAATCATATGAATTCAGATCCATTCATATGTAATTACAATTCCTTATTTCCATTTCGTATCATGTTACATGTTTTCATCCCTACATAATGAAAACATGAAATTATGTGATTTTGTACAAAATGGAATTATGAAATTATTAGAATTGTGAAATGGAAACATGGAATCATTTGAATCGTAAAATGGAATCATGAAATCAATAGAATCATGAAATGGAATCATGAGATTATGTGGAAATTCCATTTTAGAATTGTGCATTCCATGATTCCATTTGCACATAATCCCATGATTCCATTTCATTCATAAGTCGATTCAAATGATTCTTTCATTCTATTTTTCACAAAATCACATAATTACATTACTCGATTTTGTACTTATTTCCATGTCTCATTCGACTGTTATATAGATAATCATGTGTGTCAACGGTTAGGATAATTGCCTTTCAAGCAATAGAATTTGCATTCAATTTTTGCCAACCCTACTTTCGAATATTGTATGTCCTATGCTAAAGGCAATGAGTTTCATCTGCATAGTCATACAATTAGAATTTACCATTAATTAAAAGGCTTATCAATCATTTGAAAATGGATAGAGCTATGTATCTCAATTGCCTAATACTCTGTAGAATATATAGTCATATCTAAAATCCTTTATGTATCCAACCGTAGGCTATAAATGTAAAATTCAGCATTATAGTATAAAATGCAGGTCAGTCCAAATGGACCAAATCATGAAAAAACACAAAATGGTGGAAACAAATGATAGCAGTAGCATTAGTTGAAATAATATACCAGCAAGGATGGGGCTGAGTTTGTCAACCACAATGAAGGATCAACACTTCGGATGTCGCGTGGACGCAAACCTTAGGATGGAGATTGGAGAGAAAATATAAACATATCAAAGCCAAATTATTGTTACTAGTCATGCAGCCCTTTAAAATTTGAAAAGAAGTTCACTATAAGTTTAAACAGAGATATTTAATCATGAGTTAAACTTACCACTTGATTTCAGTAGCTGCCGTCTGTTGACTTTCCTGGTAGATATTGTCCCATTTGACTTCACCTCTACCACCTTCAAATCAAAAGCAACTTGAAGTTAGTATAGACTAACAAAATGAAATCTGAACTGTCCAAATGGATACATATGTAATTTGATTTAATTATTATGTAGGCAAATAAGTTCATCAGTGTTTGTAGTCCAACCATTTTTACTCATAATTCCATGCACGCTCATATCTGAATAGCCTATATGCGTAATCTAAAGTAGTGTTTGTAGTCCAACGGTTAGGATAATTGCCTTCCAAGCAATAGACCCGGGTTCGACTCCCGGCAAACGCAAAACTAATAATCTGGTAATTTTATTTTAACTCATAATTGGATTCACACTCATATCTAAATATCCTATATGTGTAATCTGATTTAATTGCAAGTACATACATATTTTAGTGTTCAACTCCATGCACAATGATATCACTTTTATCTCAATAGCCTATGCATTCAATTGTTATACAGATAATCATATGTATCAGCGTTTGTAGTCCAACGGCTAGGATAATTGCCTTCCAAGAAATAGACCCGGGTTCAACTCCCGGCAAACGCAAAACTAATCATTGTACGTAGTACTTATAGACTCGGTAATATATCCACTTTTCTTCTCCTTAGGCATACAATTAGAATTTAGAGTTAATTAAAAGGCTTATCAATCATTTGAAAATGGATAAAGTTATGTATCTCAGTTGCCTAAATACTCTATAGTCCACACCATTATCATTCAAACCCCCATCAGGTTTCCTACCAACAAAAAAGGGACCAAATTTAGAAGCCTATAACTTCTTCTAATACACCATTAAAACAGAGAACCACTACATAACCATGATGCTCTTACAATATCAATCTATGAGAAAACACCAGCAAGTGGAATTGTCTAAACTAGGGTCAGATAAGTCATCGTTTATATCGTTAATTCCTCTTTTCCAATTTTCTCAGCAACCAAACAGACCAGATAGAAAAATGCACAGTACCTCATAAACCGGCTCCCGAATTCCAAGTGATGTAGAATCGCCCAGCGACTGAGCCACACGCCGACCATTCCCGGACAAGCTAATACTCTGGTCCCGTACCTTCGGATCTTCCCTCGCACCACCACCACCACCAGCCTCCGCCATCATCGCCGCTTCCGAGGCGCTCCATTTCTCCTCCTCCTTCGATTTCGCAAAGCAACTCGCTCTCGAAGACGAAGAGAGCCTCAGTTCAAAACCGATTCCGCTCCGGCGAGTTACGAACAAAGAATAGATCCACAGAGACCGATTCGGTCCAGGAGCGGCCAAATCGGGGCGGCGAGCCACCGGAGACGGCGAGCCGACGGAGAATCGGTGCAGATCTGGAGGAGAAGGAGGAGGAACCAGAGCCATGTCTCTCGAGAGCTCTGGCTACGCGAAAACTGAGGGGTTTCGGTTCCGTTCAAAATTGAAGACGACGATGTTTAAAAATGGTGATTAAGTACTCAATTTTTGGGTTAAGAGCAGTTTACCGTTAAAATTTGGGGGCTAATTGGACGGTGTTGCGTTGCTTACAAGTCATTGGTCGAAGAACAAAAAATAGATATTCTTAAGATAAGCTGTGAATGTGATTCTCTGGACACTTGGCTTAAAGTTGCTGGCTAAATATCTACCACCTTTTCTATGGATTATATGTACAACTACATATCACGTATTTGAGAGTGAGTTTTTATTTTTATTTTAAATGTTTTTAAATTATGATGTGAAAATAATAAACTTGAGAGACATTTCAAAATCACCAAATGACAAAAACTATCCACATCAATATTGATACCCATTATTATCTAAGTCCAAATAAAATTTAAAAATATCGAGTCGACATGATTTTTGGATATATTTTAATTTGTGGAGAAATGTAAGTGGCGATAAAAAAAATAAATATATTTTAATTTTAATATTATATTACAATTACAATTTTATGATCGCTAGTGTTTGTAGTCCAACGGTTAGAAAATTGCATTCGAGGCAATTCACCTGAGTTTGACTCCGTCAAATGCAAGATTAATCATTGTTCTTTGTCCTGGTTTTTTTTGCTCATAAATCCACGAATAATAATATCACTTTTATGATTTTATCTCAATAGTCTACATGTGTAATCTGATATAACTGCAAGTAACCAAATGCATACATATTTGATATCATTTAATTGTTATATAAATAATAGCTTTTGTAGTCTAATGATTACATATTTAATATCTTTTAATTGTTATGTAAATAATCATATCCATTAGCTATTGTAGTCTAACCGATAGGATAATTGCCTTTCACGCAATAAATCCGGGTTTGACAAACACACAATTAATAGGGTTCTCTGTCATATTATTTATACTCAATTGCAAGTGACAAAAT
Organism: Geranium brycei; assembly: GCA_036897365.1. NCBI lineage: Eukaryota > Viridiplantae > Streptophyta > Magnoliopsida > Geraniales > Geraniaceae > Geranium > Geranium brycei. The sequence goes on from JAYMTP010002457.1 coordinate 3,493, forward strand.
GCTTACATATTTAATGTCACTTAATTGTTATATAGATAATCATGTGTATCAGCTTTTGTAGTCCAACAGTTAAAGATAATTGTCTTATTTAAATGTAAGTAACAAAATGTGTGTGTGTATATAATATCATTTAATTGTTAAATAGATAATAATGTTCATTGGCGTTTGTAGTCCAATGGTTAGGATAATTGTCTTCCAAATAATAGACCCGAGTTTAACTTCCGGAAAACGCAAAATTAATCATTGTTCTTTGCATTGACAAAATGCATACATATTTAATGTGTTAATTGTTATATAGATATGCTAATACACATTAGCGTCTGTAGTCCAATGGTTAGGATAATTGTCTTCCAAGCAATAGACCCGGGTTCGACTCCCGGATTCATGTTTGCGCTGCTCGTAACTGCCACGACATTTTCTCCTTTAGCTCCATAGTATTTGCAATAAGCTTCGGCCCCGGATGGCTCAAGAATGCTCCTTGTTTCCTCAAACATGTCCTGATGACGAACAAATCAATGTTAAGTCAACTTCGATGTGACAAAATATTTTAATTCTGATGGAATTATATAAAATCGGGTTAAAAAAATCAAGGGTTAAACCGGGATGCGAAATCCCCATTCGGGTCCATGCACGTGCCCCCACCACAAGAGAAATGACCTCTCTCAATACACGAAATTTGGGTATTTACTACCAACACAATTAATGACTCATCCCGACGTACCTTGTGCATCAAGGATAGTGTTTTTTTCAACTAGTGCCCAATTTATTTACAAATAAAATTTAAATCTATGTATAAATAATTAAAAGATGATTTATAAATATATTCCCGTCAAATTTTTGTGGGAATGTGTTGGTGTTGGGAAAAATATAAAAATAGGTTCATGTAATAGGAATTGAGTTGGGTTATGATTTTTCTGTTCCGAACCCACTCTATTGTTATTAGTAGTGATGTTTCCGAGGCAAATGCTCGTTTACCTTAATTGACGTGCAGATGGCATTGCGATCGACGAGAATGATTCCATCGATTAATTCCTTACACAAGCGGAAGTTTTCTTTGCCGATGACTTTCAAGGCCACGCCCTCCGCAAAAGATCCTACATCGCGTAGCATTATCCTCTTTCCGTGGTGTAGCGTTAGCGCCATTGTGTTTGCGTCGTAAGGCTCCACACCAATCACCTTCACCTATGCACAATCAAATGTTTATTATGAAGCTCACATGAGTCTACAACCCGATCGAGAGCCAAATTTGAATCGAGATCAATTTATGAAGACTCGCAAACCAGCTAGTTAAATATTTCATTAATTATATATTTATTTGATATAATTTATAATAAATACATAAGCGAATAAATTAAACAGGTCGAACTAGATCAATCCGAATTCAAACCTGCCTATATTTTCTCGAGTTGAGTTCGAACCTAATTATATAATTTAGTTTGAGGCCGAACCAACCACTTTTTACGAACTGAGTCGAGACTTACTCGATTCGGCTCATTTACAATCTTACATTAGTACAAATTCCAAATACTCCATGCATAAAGTGAGTCGAGCGAACCCTACATTGAGTTGGGTGTCCACACCAGACATCGTGTATGTCGGGTTTGCTGGATTGGGACATCCATGTCCATATTACTCATACCCGACGAGACATTGCCCGATGTCTCGGCAGGTATGGTTTACCACACCTGACGTACTCGAGCCTCACCAAGTACGTAGGGTACATTAATCCATACCCACCGAGACATGGCCAAGTCGTGTATGGTATAATGTACTCGGCGTACTTGGTCCTCGGGACAATGACATTATCTAGTAGTGCTATCTAGCCTCCTTACACGGACGATAATAATGTGATTTTGTGATCTCGTACTTGATCTGAATATATCAGAGATATCGAGTTCGTGTCGATTTTGATACGAATCATTTTTCTCTTCGGATGCTGACAAATGGGTTAAAAAACTGATAACACGATTTCCCAAAAATCAGTCAAGAACAGAAGATTTTCCTAATTCGCTGATAAAAAAAATTTCGCATTACCTCAGGGCCAACCATCTTGACATAGGCGGCGGTCCCGGCGATGAGGCCGCTGCCGGCGACGGGCACGAAAATTGCGTGCAAGGGAGATAGCATCTGGCGAGTGATCTCCATCCCGATCGTCCCTTGGCCTGCTATCACATCGGGATCGTCGAATCCCGATATGAACGTCAGTCCTTCCTCTTTCGCTCGCTCTCTTGCGTATGTTTCAGCTTCATTATACGACTCTCCCACAAGCACAATCTTCGCGCCAAGCCTCTCCACCGTTTTCCTCTAAAAAATAGTCAAAAAGGGGTTATTAGTGTGTGAATGTAATTATAGCTATAGGCCATCTTATATAAAACATTAGAGGCTAGTCAGTCAAAAATGTTTTTAGGAAATTAATCAGAAAATAATTCAAATTAAAAAATTAAGAATTAATCAATAAGTAACTAGACAAGTTGAATTTTTTTTACAGCATTGATTAATTATTATTGGAGTACATAATTATATGACGAAAACTATGGGCATGGTATCATAATGAGTCGATGAGTTTTTAATGAACCATTCGATTCACTAAATATTTGATATGTTTTGGTCTTAATTCAATTTAAATTAAATTCATATTTAAGATTTGACTAGTTTGATGAATTAACAACGAGCTCAATTTATTAAAGCTCGCTAGACTCATAAGCTAGCGCATTTAATATTTAATAAAACATAAATATAATATAATAATTGTAATGTGATTTTTAAAAGATATATAAAAAATACCAATTTAAGTTCAATTAAGTTCGAGTTTAATATTTTTTTAGAAATTAACTATAAGCGCAAACACTTTTCCTCCCGAGTCGAGCCATAACAAACCAAGGGCAATTCGACTCGATTACACCCGTGATTATGAATCATATCGATCTCGATTTCCAAAATTGTTCGTCAGATTCGTGCTATATTAATTACCTTGATTTCCGGGGCGGAAACGGGCATGACGATGACAGCGTGGCAACCCAATTTGTTGGCGGCCAGAGCAACGCCTTGTGGTTGTGCATGGTTCCCAGCTGACGAGCAGATCACTCCATTCTCAAGCACTTCCCTTGAAAGCTTCGTCATCATGTTATAAGCTCCTCGCGCCTTAAACGAGAATATCTACCACAACGACGTCGTTTTCATGTACCAAACAAAGAATAGAAAATAATTAATTTAATTAAATTAATAAATATAATAATCAAGGAAAATAAATTAAGAGAATATCATAATTATAAAAAATAATAAAAGCTTCGGTTCAGTTTGAAAAAAAAATAAAGAAATTTAAAATAAAAGCTTCGTCATCATATTATTATATGCTTTGGCGCCTTGAACGAATCTATCTACGACGTCGTTTTAATAAATAATATAAATGAATTAATTAAGAAAATATTATATATAATTACTGGCTGTCGATCTTCGCGCTTGAGCCAGAGATGAGCGCCGATCCTCTCCGAAATCTTCGGCGCGTACTCCAACGGCGACTCAAAAGCGACGTCGTATACACGATGCGACGACAAAATCCTCGTCAAGTAGCTGACGGCGAGGTCTCTGCCGTAGCCGGCGATCGGCGATCTCTCCGGCACGGCGCCGAGGAAGCCGCTCTCGTACCTCAGCGACTCGGCCGAGACCAATTCCATCTCCAACTCATCGCCGGCGGGAACAGAGACCTCAAATCTCGGCGGTGGGGAGGACAAGGAGGTGTTAAGCGACGTCGCTTTGGGGCCGATCGAGAGCTTGATCTCTGGTGGCGGTTCGGGGACGGAGCGATCGAATGATGAGGTTGAATTGTACGGAACAGAGATTGGGGAAGAGACGGAGAGAATAAGCAGAGAGTGTCCATTTTTTTATGGTTCGGTCGAGTTCGCGTTAGCGTTAGAGCTTAGACTTGTGTTTAGTGTTTATATAATAATATAACTGATTTTTGAAAAATTAAATCGTTGCATTTATTTTTAGAGAATTAATGAATATTGTGAATCTTTATTGTTTTTTTTTTGACACGAGAATCTTTATTGTTCAACGCTATAGTTTTTGGAATGTTTCATTTTAACTGCGATTTTTATAATTAAAGGAAAATTATTTTATGCATGCTATATATATATATATATATATATAATAAATTCGCTATAAATTAAATCTGGGTGTCCAAACGTTCAAACTCTAAAATGTGTAGTCAATGTTGTAGAACCATGTATAGCGTGTGGTGCAAAGTTGTAGAACGTGATGGATCCGCGCAAAATTGAAAAACCGTGTAGAACGTGTAGTGCAATGTTGTAGAACGTGTAGCGCAAAGTTGTAGAACGTGATGGACTCGTAAAACCCTTAAGTGTGCGCTGTATAATCCCGCTGCTACATGTCGCACAATGAGACAACAAGCGTCCAGATCTGCACTGATCCAACGGTTATAGAACGTTTAGATGTTCTACAACCGTTTGTAACTGAATGTGCCTCTGCATGTATATATTAATGTTATTTATATAAAGAGGAATTACTTGTGCTCAATATTATTTTAATATATGATTGTTTGAGTGTATAATAGATTTATATGCATATGAATTGATTGTCTTTTTTATAACTGTGTGTAAAAATATTGCCAGTTTACAAGAATATTAAAATATAAATATTTAGACATAAAAATTGTACCAAATATGAACAAAACTTATTTAATAGAAAGGTTTTGTAATAAATGTAATGGGTGAACTGAAATGCAATAATTACTGAAAGTAAATTTTAAAACAGAATATTCACACTGTACTACTAATGAAAGAATCTTGAAGATTCTTTAGGTTTCAGATTCCATGGAATAAAACAGAAAAAGGTAATATCACCACGTGCTTAAAAGGTTATGCGAATTATAGTCAAATAGAGTAGTCAAGTACATTATATGAGCTAAAAACATATGATAAAAAGTAGGTCTCAATTCAAGCTCAAATGTATGAAAAATAGTTACTCTTATGAGAAATATTGCAATAATACTATTTTTTTATCAATGTTTTTTTGAGAAACAGACATATCCTGAACAAGTACACGCGAGAGAGTCACCGGGAAAGATCCCAAGCTAAACTTGCAGCCAATCAACAACTCTGCCCAATTTTATGTTAATACCTACACAATAGCATATATACACTTTGGGTTTGGGCCAGACACTACATTGTTTCTAATGAACACATTTTTCACTCCATTCAACAAAACTTTCTCCTCCAAACCAAATCACAAACAAACCCTTGAAACCGAATCATCAAACCTCACAGTTTCAGATCTATCCTCTCGGACATCCTCAGGATGTCCGAATAAATCCTATCCCCCACCTCCGCGCCGCTGGCCCCTGCGGCCACCCTCATCACGTCCTCGATCAGAGCGACGTTTCCCATGATGTCGACGTGCCCGCCGCTCCTCGGGCCCCTCCCCTCGAAGAAGCTCGCAGGCGCCTGGTGCCGATACTCCCTCACGTGCGCGGGGCTGCCAGACGGGTTGAACCGGGTCTTCCCCTTCCAGCCCTTCGCGCACATGTAGCCCGCGCTGATGACTGGCACGGTCTCATCGCCGTCGACGAAGTGGACCCCATTCTTCAGGCAGCTTCCTCGGCCTCCGTTGGCGGAGCTGTCGATTTGGAAGGGGATGTTCTTGCACTTGTTGAGGGAAGGCGAGAGCTTGTAGACGTATGACCTTTCCGTGGGGATCCCGACGCCGTATAGGCAGTAGATCTCCATTTCCGGAGCGTTAGGTAGCCTGAAACAAAGTTATTTGCAGAAGAGCCTTACTTGTAAGTACTTTAGTGTAGCAAACTAGAATAATATGGTCATGGCGGGAAAGTTTAGAGAGCGACTAAGAATAATTGCAAGAGCTCGCTATGTACTATCCTACGATTAATGCAAAAACTATCGGCCAACTAACATTTTTTTGCAACACCTTGAAAATAAAGCAAAAAGAAGAAAATACCCCTGAAAATGGACGGCGACAAATAATATGACATCATTAGTGCACATTATATTCTAGAGAAGTGATTAAAATGTTGAAGTAAACTATCATTTTTTTTGTTTTTACTGATTTTTAATTTGTAGGGAAAAATTGTCATTTCAAAAATGGGTGGTCGTGTGACCGCTTAAGTGGTGTTTTCTGTCTGTTTCAACGAAATTTGACTATCTACCCAAAAATGTGCACGTTTGAATAGTTTACGGTAGACTTTTTGCAATAAAAAGTAGTACATGGACGCTCTTGGAAAAGTGAATATTGTATCACCAATTTTTTCAATCGTCCCTTAATTAATACGAGTCAAAGTTATCCATGAATGAAGTTTGTACTTACTTGGTCTCGAGTGGATTGGACCAGTACTTGTAATGAGCGTATTTGGGATCGTCGAGATTGTCAGCAATCCCGTGAGAGAAGTGAGCCTCGGCCCGTTGCATAGTCTTGGGAGCCACCGAGCGAAACAGGTCAATAACAGTTTCAGCCGTGTAAGCTTTGTTTTCTGCAACTCTACGGATGCTTTCCCTGCTCATCTCATCGTATTCAGTCAACACTTCTCTACAAGGTTGGTTGGCGGTTTTGGAATCACTCGAGCGCAATATTTCCTGCCAATGAATATAGTCACATTCCGCCGAATTAAGTATAAAATTTAGGTATTGGGATAGTGAATATTATGAAACATCTGTCGAACTATTATTCATGGCAACTGAATAGCTGAGGCTTTCTCGTCTAAGACTTGTTGAAGCTCAGTGTTCTAAAAGATGTCAGGCGCTAGCCGGGTCAGATAGGACATCCGGGGATTAATCGGATTTCTATTTTTTATTGTGCATATACAATTCAAAAAATGAATTATGGTATATAAATATAACGATAATATGTATTTAAGATATAAACACATGAGTATTTTAATATTTGCCAAATTCATATCCTTAAAAAAAATAGTACTGATAAATAACATCAATATCCTCAAAAGTGCCTACTCCAACCCTTCTTCCTCTCCATAATATTTGTTTTAAGTATTTTTTTTAAATCGGGTTGGTGTTACAAAAATACCCGCCTAAGCCGATTTTTAGAACACCGACTCGCCTAATTGCTCCACCGAACAATGTTCAAGCTTGTGCACAATTCAAGTTGCACCAAGAATAGACGAGCATCTCATGTTTCTAGCACTGTTTCCTATCTAGGCCTCTTTGAAGAGTAACGTCAAAATTCAAGATAAAAACAAAAGGACTGTGAACGAGACGAAAAGGTACCTCCGAATTGAAAGAAGGGAGCATGGAAGAAGGCAATTCTGATGCAGCTTTACCGAAAGAAAGCAACCTTCCATATTTCACGTACTCTTTTTCTTTTACTTGGAAACCTATCTTTCCATCACTGTTGTTGGTAGCTGCGACGCTTAGATCAGTTTGTTGCACGTAAATTTTATTTGCTGAATCATATCCATGACCTTCTTCAGGGGACCAATCCAAGTTGCCCCAGATGGTCTCTCCTCCTTTTGGCATCAATGACGCTCCAGAATCCCATGTTCTAGACACTCGCATGATGTGCTCGAGGGTCTGAAGTCCAAGAAACTCGGAATTCAAAAGACTGGGAGCCATGGCTCTGAAACCGAACAAAACAAACGAGCCACTTAGACATAAACTATTTCGGAAAAGTTTACTCTGTACTATGTATCAGATAGATCTATGTCGTGTTTTTTCACTATTCTTTCGGCAATAATGTTAACCATTGCAAGTAACTTGGCAAATTCAATTTCACAGATCAACTTGATTGTTCAATAACAATAACTAAAAAAAAACTCAAAATTCATTCGATAACATAAAAAAGATAATGAATGTTCACTCGGGTTAATAAGGTTCTTCTTTTCCCATGGAACAACCAAGTTTTATTTTCCATGAAGATCATATTAAAACTTAGAAAGTAAATCAGAGAAAGGGAAAAAGAAGAAGAAAATGAACGGAGACACTATTCTTCATATTATGAAACTCAAATTTCAATAATAGTGCAAATTAATATGAACTTCATATTGACTAACCTAATAAGTGCGACATCTTTCCCCTCGGCGGAAAAAATATTGCTAACAGCCTTTGGAACGCCAAGAAAGGCTGGGCCAATATTCATGACCGCTTTGATGTGCTTGGCGCACCAACTGGAGCCGCCGCCGCCTCCCATAGGAGGAGGTGATTCAACCCATTTTAGGAAATGAAGGAAATAAAGAACACCCATGGAATGAGGCACCACTACCACTTTCTTATTGCCGTTCGCTAGATACATAAGCTCAATTTTACTCTTCAATCTACTAAGAGCTTGGTCTCGAACCTGCACTTCCCAAGTTTTGAAGTGTTAGTGCAAACAAACTCAACGAAATGCATATATGAATGATACTCATGCTATGTGATTCACAAAATATGCAAAATCAATCTGGATTTAGTAGCATTTAAAAGCATATGCTTCATCTCACCGAATTGAAAAGTAAAAGCGCATGTTCGATATTTAGAAATCAAGTAATGTGGTTGCTGCTGAAGCTAGCGATTGATTATTATTAATGCTCATACAACTTAATAGAACAAAAACAAACCTCTGTATTCTGGAAAGAGAGCCTCCAATCATAAGCTGCCATATGTAAATTCTTCCCCTCGTAACCAATTTTTGCCAAATTCTCAATGAGAACAGCCCATACAAAATACCCAGGAGCAAAATAGTCGGCAGCGACTAACCCAGGAACTGCACGGACTCGAATGCCGGGAGGATCAAGACCAGTCACATTGTGCAATGACAGATGCTCCAACCAACACAAAGGCCTGATATATAGCAAAACCCAATTCAAAAGCGTTGATAATGTAATTAACAAATCACACCTCTCATCCAAACAAACACTAAGCTTTGAAAATTGAAGGCTTTACGAAATACCAAAACCCAATTCACATATGCTAATAACTTAACAATTAACACATCCAATCCACACAAATATAAATAAAAAGAGCTTTGGAAATTGAAGGCATTGCAAATAGTGACTCAAACAAACCTTTTGAAGATTCAGCAAAGCTACCTCCCCATAAATAGGAAAACCCAATTCAAGTGTGCTGATAACTTAATTTACAAATAACAACTCTCATCCAAACAAACATTAAGCTTTGAAAATTGAAGGCTTTACAATATACCATATGCTCGAAGTTCAACCAATACACAAGGCCTTTATAAAAACCAAAACCCAATTAACATATGCTAGAAGCTTAACAATGAACACATCCAATCCAAACAAAATATATTCCCAAGATTTGATAGACTCAAACCAACCTCTTGAAGATTTCAGCAAAGCTACCTCCCCAGAGCCGCTTCCTGAAGAGGCCCTCGGCGCAAGGCCGTCCCTCCCAGAGCTCAAGCCCGCCAGTGACTATGCCAGGCACCATGACAACTGGGTGAAGAGCAGTCAACCCCTCCCTCTTGAGCCTCACACCAGGCGATTCGGGGGCTTGAAGACCAGGAAACGCAGGAGACACCAAATGGTACAGAAACAAGAGAAGCCACCAAGCTGTGCACACATACCCAACTGCCCAAAAACAGTAATCCACACACCTCCATTCCTTCTGCTGCCTCTTGCTCTTCTTACTCCTCTTGTCACAGATCTCTTCAAAATCCTTAGCTGGAGAGTGTTGACCAAACCCAACACTCTCTCCCTTTTTCTCAGCCTTCTGGGTTCCAATTCCAAACACAGGCTCCACATAGCACAGTTTGCGGAGCCGAAGAACCGAAGAAGCCATCATTGATAACAAAAAAAGTCAAAAATCAAAACTTTCCAATCACCCACAAGAGGAAAAGCAAGAACAAGACACAAATAGGCGCAGTGACTGAATTACAAAACTAAAACACACAGTTTTAAGCAGAAACAAGACCATGTGATGGAGAAAAAAGAGAAATGGGTTTCTTTGGGGACTTTTATCGAACAGGTGGTGTGCAATAAAATCAGACCCAAATCGAAGCAGCAGAATCCACCACTTTTTTCCCTCTTTCTTGCCCCTCCTCGATGCAGGAGCGAGCGGTGGACAAGAAGAGAGGACGATTTGGAGGTAAAGGGTAGAGATGGAACCGAGAGAGGTGAGCCAAAACATTTGGGGTTTTATTCAACACAAGGACATTTGTCTCCTCCTTCACATGCAACCCTTTTGCTCTGTAGCTGTCACTCACAGAGCACAAACTCTCTCTCTCTCTCTAGACGGTTCCACAGAAACACTTTACAAAAAAAATGCCACTTCTTGGTTCTTCTTGTTCGGTGCTTTGTTCCTTTTCGCGAATCGCCCAAATCACATATGGATGTAAATCATTGGAATCGATATCTCAGAAGTAACGGCTAGATTCGCAGAAATGGGTTTTGGATTTGGGTGTGTGAGATCGGGAATCGTGAGTTCCAAGGAATTGAAATGGGGACAGAGATGGATGTAGCATCCTCAATCATAGGGAGAAAAAAACACACGCCAAGAAAATGACCTAAATTGTCTGTGATTTCTGTATTTGGTGTACCAAGAATCATGGGACATTGGTTATGCAAAAGACATGTTTTATGTGATGTGACACTTGTAGTTTGTTGGATTTTTAATTAAACTTTAAATAATTGATGGGAATATAATTTGTGATTTAACATAGCTCATAAGTGAGAATATGGTTCTTACCGGTTCAATTTTGAGTAGTTTGGTTTTGAATCAAATCAATTAATTTGATTTTAAGAAAATAAAGATTGAAACTGAAATGATAGAATTTTATTTGATTGGATTTTAAATACGTTAATTAAAAGGATAGAATTTAATTCGATTTGATTTCAAACATGTTGATTTTTGGTTTGGTTCTGTTTTTAATGAATCGAATTTTATTAAATTTTTAAATTTTAAATTGTTTTGATTTATTATTTGACTTACCAGTTTTTTTTTGTTAGATTTCAAATTATCACGTTTTTTTACTGATCTTAACTTATTATTTAAGTTACTAATTTTTTGGTTGAATTTTGTGAAATTATCATATTTTGACTAGTTTTAATTTATTATTTAACTTATTTATTGTTTGACCAATATGAAAAAAGACGTGTATTACATGACACTTCTTTTTAAGGTGAAACGAATTGATTTATTAAATAGTAACTAACCTGTCATCTAGCTGGATAGCTGAAGATACAGATGGTGGGACAAACCCTGACCGTAATCCCATTTACTATTAGTTAGTAAATTTGGCCAATTTGCGTGCTGAATTTAATTAAAATTTAAATGAAATAATTGATAATTTAATTTTAGTGATTTATTTTAACTCATAAATCATAAGTGGGACATTAAAATGTGTTATTTGATTTACAATTTGGGCTTCCTAAATTTCCGGCTGATGAAGAAGAGTTGGGGAATTTATATTGGGCTTTTCAAATTTGGGCCTCAATGGTCTTAGTTATGGACTTTGTAAGCCCAAATAGATTAGAGATGTTCGCCGGAAAATATTAACTTTTAGCTTTAAGGTTAAATAATTGACAAATAAATTTATATTCATCAAAATTACATAGTAGGTTAAGTGAGATGATTAATATTATTAGGTCACCATTTTGTCAATTCAATGGCTAAAATTAGTAGAAATAACAACGAGGCGGTTTCGGGCCAACTTTAATCCGTTTCGTCCTAGCATTTTTTTAAACTTCACCGCTCGACCAACCCGGAATCTATAAACATGGTTTTATTTTGGGGTCCGGTCCAATTTATCAACCACAAGCCATAGGGTTCATTGTGGGCCCTGGTTTGGTATACAAAGTGATTTGGATTCAAGATGTTAATCACGACAGTATATAAACTGACTTCATTCGATTCGTAACCTTAATATATTATATTTAAATTTAGAGACTGATCATCCTCTTTCGAGATCTTATTTTCTTTTTTTAATAATACTTTTCTATTGCTAATACAATTTGAATATCTTATAAGCTGCAATAGTTAATGATTTAGTTTCTCTTGTATTAATTAGTTTTTATTTAAATTTCAAACCGAATTAAAAATGTCACAACCACTTGCATCAATTGACATTTGTATTTGTACATCATACAATAATGCTAAATACAAAAGAAAATCAACATATGACATACATTTGCTCAATTTCTATTAATGACTTTCTCAAACCATTTGTTGTTTCGTTTAATTGACTTGCACAACCGTCAATGAAAGCTGATGTAACATATACTTTTATCAAATTATTTACGGAGCAGAGTTATATAATATGCCATTTTATTTATGGTCTCCGGTTCAATTTATGTCCCCAGCCATAGGGTTCATTCGTGATTTTTACATGTGTGGTTACTCAAATATTACAATTTCGTAGAGACCTTATAATATGTGTGTATTGCAAGTCAGTTACGTCATATAGTCTGTTAGGACGAATATATTGATTTTTGGTTTGGTTTGGTTTTAAATATGTCGATTTGTGGTTTGATTTATCATGAACTAAATTTCATGAAATTCTCACACTTTATACCGTTTTGACTAATTATTTTACTTATCGATTTTCAATTGGATTTTCTTTGAACCAACTACATGAAAATATCACATTTCAATCGATTTTGACTCGATTTTTGTTGGCCCCGTATTCTTAGGCCAAATTAATAAGTATCGATGACTAAAACGAGTCACGTCTCAAAATCGCTCGATTTTTAGTTCGATTTAACTTTTTATCGGTTTTCATTTGAAAAATTGAAACTGAACTGATAACATTAAATTAATTCAATTTTTTTGGTTCAGTTATTTTTCGGGTCGAGTTTGGCCGGGTATTTTTGGCACCCCTAGCTAGTGACGGTGTAATCCTCTTACATCTTATTCAATTTTGTCGTTTAGTAACCAATAAAAAAACTAAACTAAAATTAACGCTTATAGATTCCTAGGTTTATATAGTAATGTTTCCTAAATATATTAGGACAGCACAACTAATTCTCTTACACTATAAAATAATTGCTTTCTGCTCCTCTTTTGTAACTCGTCGACCTCAATGGAGCATCGGGACAAAAAGACCAAACACGTTGGTACCTATGTGTCCGAGGTCGGAGACGGACCGTTGACCGATTCTAAAATCGCTGTTGAAGTTCAAATGCGTCTCTAAGCTTTGGTTCTCTCTCATCTCCAGTCCTTCCATGCGTCGTCTCTACCTTCCTCGTACACATGCCCACTTACACTCTTCTCTGCCTGCATGCGAACCCGGCGGCCCTGGGTACAGATGATGACGTCAGCGTCAGAATCGAGGGCCACCCTGAGTGCCTTACCTAGGAGGAGCACCCAAGGAAAGCCCATACACACATTAGAGCCCACCTTTGACCCAAAAGACTAGCCTAGTGTCCAATGTGTATATAAACCCTCCTTATACTCAATACTCTTCCGATGTGGGATTTTGAACTCACATGTGAACACAACACTTTAAACTAGGATTTTCCCCGAAAGAGCCCGAGGAGCTCCGAATCGTGGCTGCTGACAAGGGCTTGTTGTTGAGTTGCGAGCTGAATCCGAACCGACATGCTTTTTACGTGTCCAATCCCTTGACCGGTTGATGGACCGGCCTTCCCGAACCGCCGAGAAGCATGATTTGGAGGAACCCTGACTATCTAACCCGATTCCACCTTCAAGGTTACAATTACGGAGACTCTTCGATCGATCAACCTCGAGCCATAGGGTTCGTTGTAGGACCCGGTTCTGACTACAGGTTGATTCAGAACAACCGTTTAGTCTAGACTTTTGTTCAATGTTTAATGTCGTTTCTATCATTTACTATTAATTAGTCGCTCAGACTTTTTATTTGTAATTTTATACTGTATTTGCATTGAGGGACTCATAATCTTTTTTCGGGATCTTATTCTCTTTTTTAATAATATTCTTTATTGTTGATAAAAAAATTGAATTTATCAAAAGCTATAATAGTTAATGATTTAGTTTCTCTTGTATTAATTTTTTATTATTTCAAACCGTTTTTAAAATGTCACAAGCACTTGCACCAATTGTACATTTGTACTTGTACATCATACTAAATACAAAAGAAAATCAACAAATACTATAACATACATTTGCTCAATTTATATTAATGACTTTCTCAAACTATTTGTTGTTTCGATTGATGCAAATAAAATTGAATTCGATATACTCCAGTCTCTGCCCTTAATTCACTTACCCAACAATCAATGAAAGCTGATGTAATATATATTTTTATCAAATTATTATTTTTTTGGGGCAACCGCAAAGTTCTATAATATGCCTTTTTTTTAAATCGCCATTTTATTTTAATGGGTCATTTAATTATTAAGATTACTAGTGAAGGGCTAGCGCGATGCGCGTACTACCCGTCAAAACTTATTATATTAATGCAACCTCTGAAATCATTTTATAACGTATTTCTAAAACAAATTTAGAGTTCGAATTTTAAAACTTAGCAAATAACATTAAAAGAAATTTAATACCTTACGGAACAAACCAATCGTTACTTTTTTTTATTTTCTCAATAATGTTTTTATAAAATTGTTAATCCGATTTGATAAAAAAATTCCAAAAAATATGTATATAAAGTTTTTTATACATGTAAATTAGTGGAACCACTTTATTATCGCTACTGGGCCTAAGTTTTGACCTGAAAATAAAATTAACACCCTATGAATTTAACTAACACAAACCCAATACAGTTAACCCACTTCGTATGACCCAATTTAATGTGCTGAAACGTAACTGCACTATAAATATAATAATAATTTATGTAAAAGAATATTATTGGTAAATTTCTCAACCGTTAATTTGAATCGGTTCTCAAAAGACTACAGAATTGAAGACATCGAGACTTGAAAACAACACAATTCGTCTTTACTTGGTTAAAAACAACCATGGACCCACCGAACCCTCCAAAGCAGCAACCACGAAGTTCTCTGCTACACTATCATACATGTTAAAACTAATGTAAATAATGCATTCATGTACTTTCATAGGTAAGGCTCTTCCAGAGAGACCTCAAGATGATCTCTCTCTGATAACTTCTAATAGAGCTGTTGCGACCATATTTCTTCAGCTTTGATCACAATGATCACTTTCTCGGGATCTAAATTGCTGCTCGAGGTGATAGTAAATGGGTGATTTTGAAGCCTGTAAATGTTGGGGACATTAACGAACAATATGTTTGTCGGGTTATAATTTAAGGTTAGATTCTTAGAGAAGTTGAGCTTTATGATTTTGCAAGGAAGAAAATGTGCCAAGACAAGTTGAACACTTCGTTAGGATTACATGATTCGAAGATAGCAATCGATTAGGAGAGGTAGAATCATACTATGACCATGGAAACAAAGAAAAGCCCACGTGAGTTAGTTCATGGATTATTTCAAAACAAAATGCAACTACTTTTTAACATTTTGAAAATAAGTAAAAAACTACAATTTAAACATTTTGAATTCAGAATCAAATCAAAAACTTAATCAAGAGATAGATTAAGATATATAAGTTTATTTTGCACTAAAAATTATGAACCAGACAGATTATAGATAATCAACCTGAATTTATCTATTGGATCTTAATATGATTATCTAATATTAGAAACTGTTTAGTCCAATTTTGTTTGATTCTTACTCAAACAGTTAGAAAAACCCAACACAAATAACTCATATAATAAGGTTCAAATTGAATTCAATTATGTTTATTAAATAAGCGCCACATGTATCAAATGACTACTCCCATTATGTACAAGGAAAATAACAGGATCAACCTTTCATGTTTCTTCATTTTTGTTGCTTTCTGAGTGTAGTCATGTTAAATGTGGTATCCAAACTTGTAAAAATCATGACTTTTCCCTTTACAAGAACCATAACAAACAAAATATAGAGCATTTCATGTACATAATTCTCCCTAACTTAAGCCAGCTCGTCACACAGAGTGAAATTGAAAACCATAGAATCAACAAAATCGAGCTCAAACCAAAACATCAAAACATAATAAGCGTGAGAGACAACTCACAAGGCCTGGCAAAGCAATCCAGTGGTCCCGAAATGTCAAATTCAGCAAAGAAACAGAAACAACATCAACGGAAAATCTCTCAAGAACCCAATCCACCAAGACGACTCTATCAATTGTGAGCATGAAGCAAAATGTCACACACCAATTCTCTTTGTTTCAAAATGCCACGCAAAATGTCTCTATGGCAATCAAATATCAGCGAGATGTAGTTCATCTTATTAGACATCACAATTTATACGG
>JAYMTP010002458.1:0-19713 GCA_036897365.1 Geranium brycei
AACCACAACTCTCCGTGAGATCGATAACTCTGGGGCATAATCCCCCTTTATTACTTGACGACCGGTGCACTTGTCGTGTTTTCGGGAGTTAGTGAGATCTTACGTGTCGAGATTTCTTCCCGTCCGAGTACGCCCACAACGGCTCCGTTAAGCTCTCTATCTTAGCAGCTCCAGCGAACCACCTCCGATCGTCGCTCCACGAGCCGCGGTAGGTGTCATCGTCAGATCCGATGAAGGTTTTGGTGCTAAACTCAAAACTTGTCCGGGATTGGCTCCATGAGCTACTCGGCAAGTTGGAGCTCGTACGACAGTTTGCACCATCTTGGAAATTCTCACAAAGGGAGTACTTGACCGGGAACGGCTCCATGAGCTACTCGGCATAATCATAACCTTAGAGCGCAAGACACCATAAAGACGAAGCCTTGAGTGTAAGACGCCATAGTGCCAGAGCCGTAGAGCGCAAGACGGAAAAGTGCCAAGGCCATAGAGCGCAAGACACCATTGAGTCAAAGTCGAAGAGCGTACAAGACGCCATAGAGATGATTCCAAAGAGTGCATTCATGTTTCCATTATTATGAACTTATTTAGCAAGTTGGGCATTTCCGACATTCATGCTCCAACTTGAGGAGGAGTATTGAAGTCTCACCACTCACCAACCAACCTACTACCAACCATAATTAATGTTCCTCCTTGACCAGTACAAATATGTGTTGTAGTTTCATCATTTGAATCAAGCAAGAACACACTGTTCTTCTTCTCTAGACTCTTCTTTCTTTATCTTTCTTTACAGGTTAAGGTATTGCTTGAAATAGTGAATATGAGGTTCACCAATCTTACTATAATTTCATGAACTTATGATACAAGGGTCAAAGTTCTAATCCAAAAGGTAATAAATTGCTTTCTTAATCTCTTTTTATTAACTCAAATTGGACCGAGTGACAAAAATATACATACATTTTACCAAAGGAGGATCTTGAGGACAAATCTAGTGAGTAGCATCATATTTGTTTTGAACCCTGTATCCCATATTTATTCTATTCTTTCTCCTTGATTTAGATTTTATTTTGTATTTAGTAGTGGGTTTGCTCCATTGATTGTTGAAAATTTCTTTGTGATTCATTGTTGTATATTTATAGATTTGAAGCCAGGGTTTTCATTCGAATACTTTTTCTTTAAAAGCGACCTATTTTATTTGGAGATGTTTGATAAAATTTGATTTTCTTTTAAATTTTTTTAATATGATTAACATTATCAAAACTTATGTAATTTAAAATCTATTAGATCATTTTTAAATTATTATATTTCTAATGTAATTTTTAGGTTTAAAATTTTAGTGTCATTTTATTTTAAAAAAATTGAAATAAATATATAGCTTCAAAAGTAGGGGTAATTTCATATTATTACGGTCAATTTTACACTAAAATTATATTACTACGGTAAGGTTTGAACTTGATCAAATTACTGCGGTAAATTATTTTTAAATCTAATTATTTTTAGCAGAATTAAATTGCAAGTGAAAGGTCCAAAACACTCTTGCATAATACACACGATTATTTTCTATAAAAATATATTAACGGAGGATGATGTAGTGAATGGTCCTTCATCTTCTCCACTGAGCAAACACAGGCTCAACCATTATTTAGACTCCGACTAATCTCTGGCATAATGACCCCGACCACCGTATCCGCCACGCAACAAGTGCGCATTGAATTCCAGTCGCCTCTCCTTGGAAGCTCCGACACGAACCAGCGAAGCTTCTGGTTAAGCCAACTGTCCTCGAAGTACGCTCTGATCCGGCGTCTTCGACCATGAGCATCTCTCACCACTGTCGCAACCTCGTGGAATCCTCAACAACCAAACATTGAAGGCCAGATCTGGACTACAAAACCCCAATTTTATAGAATATACACCAATTTAAATTCCTAATTATCATTCATCATCAACCATTAATATGTTTCAATTTTAATCTCAATTTCTATCATTCACCTCTTTCCTTGATAATCAATACTTCATAGTTTCATAGATTTTACTTCAATATGTTTTTGTGCCTCTTCGATTCTTTTGAATCCTAAATTTGTTATTTGAATTGTTGATTGAGTTTAAAGAAAAATTGAAGAGAAGATAGTTTGTGATTGTCACTGAGATTTGAAACTGTGAAGTAAATCACTTTAGTTGGCATCTCAGGCTAATTGTTGAACCTTTTGATGCAACTTTTACTTTTACCCAGTAATCCCTTGAGTCTTGAAAGGTACACAACCATTGTTTAATTTGCTGTAATTTATGGGTTTGTGATTACTGCTAATGTTTTTGATATTGCAAATATGGATTTGGGATATAGATGTTGCTATTTATGCGTTGGGTGTGAGAGCATGTGTTGGGGATGTTGTATATTCTGCCGAGCTTAAATTTGTTTACCATGAAAAGGGTCAGAAACACATCCAGGTTCTTACTAATCCAACTCCAGCATACTTGGGTTTGCTCATTCTGTTTGATATGTTTATGTTGCCCCTCAATTTCAACAGCGTTGAGTTCTTGCCACCCAATTTTTTTGTATGTCTTTGTTGAGTTAATGCACGCCCAATTGAGACCTCGGACGGCGACCGAGTTGCTCACGCCGGAGGACCAACGGAACACAACGCCAGACCAGACCAAATCCGTTCATATCTCTCATCTCTTCTTTATTTTATTATTCTAAGGTTAATTATGGCATTTAAAAAAAATAAAAGCGCATGTGACCAACACATGATTGCCTTTGAGATAGTTATCATCCGTTTGAACTTTAAAGTTTACCAGCAGTAACATGATTTTAACGTAAAGTTGATCGTAATAACATGAAATTACCTCTCAAAAATATTTTCTCCTCAAAAATATTTTCTTAAAGGAAGTTTGAATATCTAAATTGGCCATAAATTTTGTGTTTAAATTTGTTTATCGTAAAATCAATAGCAGCCACGATAAGAAGAAACTTTTAAATATTTGATTGATTAAATTTAAATTGGGGATTAAATCACTTCAAAACTAAATACTGGCCCAATTCCCTAAAAAAAAATACTGGCCCAATTAATATTTTTTGATATCTTGAAAGGTTATTATGTTTTGTCGTAAACTAAACCTAAAATCTAGGCCCAAAAAAAACTTAAATTTAAAATCACTTCAAAATCGAATATAGGCCAAAATAAATAAAATTATAGTTTTTTTAAGGCCCAAAATAAATTTGGGGGCCTTGCTTATGGTTAGGCCAGGCCTGTTTGAAGCGTTTCTGCTATATATTGCCTCTACTTTGAAGTATATTATGAAGCAATGGGGCGGAGATAAATACTTCGGAGATATTGTAACAAGAGCAAAGTGAAGAGGAGTCCAGAATTCATCACCTAGGGAAGATATTTCGCAGGGATTTTTCAATCCAAGCATGGTTTTTCTTTCCTATTTCACGTTCTACTTGTTGAATGCCTGTAAACCTCTATTTGATAATGAATTTTATATTACTGTAATCATTATGATTATTTGATAATTGAATGCATGAATTAATAGATGCTTAATCTTAATTTTTTATGCTACAATGGGTTCAATTTAGTGTTTCCGACAACTAAATTGGATTTCAGTGGATTGAGATTCATTTGAAGTAGCTAATCATGTATGCTTGTTTGAGTTTTTACGCATGCTTATTTCCTTATTAGATTTGATTAAAATTAGGGAGTATGGAATGCTTATCATGCTTGTTTACTCTGTTACGCCTCTTGCCCCGTGATTAGTTGTGTTCATAGCGTTGGTAGAATGGTAGGCATACCTTATGTCACGGCTCGGGAGTATCGTCTCTTTTGGGCGGCTATGCGGGAGTGCGGTGCTAGGCTTGGTGAGCTAGCAAGCCTAAAACGAAGGAGTCGAGTTCAAATAGGTGGAGCTACTGATGCTGCACCTAGATGAGACCAATGCGACGCCTAAAGGTGAGCTCCATCATATTGTCTGTCTGTCAAGGCCCAGGAGGTGGTTCTCCATCTGGACGGCGTGTGCGACGTCTACGGGCGAACATTCTTCGTTGATGTCCTTAGACAAGCATTTCGTCAATGAAACAAGGGTGTTTCGAGTTGGTGTTGATGCGAGAGGATTTAGGTTTTCTAGAGTGAGGCTTTGATTTACTATGAAAAGAATGATAGAAAGATAGAGGACTAATAAATCGACTTTGAATTGTCCTAACCTTTATTTTTTACTTATGTCGGTAGGTCGTCGGCCTTCAGATGACTGTAGAAAGTCTTGACAATGAACTTGCGTGTTTACAATGGGAGGGGTAGCCTCTTACTTATAGATTTTTACATGAGAGACCCGTCCCTAAATACATGCTGATACGGTCGGAATTGGACTGTCCTCCCAAGTAAATCTCCTCACTTTTAACCACCTTTTGTCCCAAATTTTATAGTTTTCGTGTATAATATGATACTTTTACCTCAGGGGTCTATCGAGTGTATTTCTAACAAAATGAGGACGAAATGAAGCAGAAACGGGAAAAATTGCAAAGGAGGGCAACATGACGGACTTACCCCGGTAGATTGAGCTTAACTCGACAAGTAGAACGCTAATACTTTGGAAATTTCCAACATGTCGGGGCAACCTTCCGGACTCACCCCATAAACCTTACCCGATAGCCTCACCAATCTCAACTCAGCAACTCCTCTGCAGCTCAACCGAGTCGCTCCCTAATCTAGATAACCTACCGAGTAACCTACCAAACTCACCCCGTTAGGTTTAGCTTAAACTTACAGGCAGAACTGAACTGTTTGAGAGATGAAGCAACCTACCGGTGTCACCCTGGAAATTTTCACGATCATGTCTTGATTTCGTGCGATTCTTCCAATTTTTAAATCATTTTGGCTCTCCTATTTAAACCTGAGAGTTAGGTCAAAGGATAATATTGCATATCCAATAACCAAAGAGTTAAACAGAGATCAAGTTGATGTATTATCAAAAGAAATGAGGCTCAAGCCCATGTAATTAAGACATTATGTGAAGAAAAATCCAACATAGTATACTGGAGATTCCAAGATCTAAATTTAATGGAACAACTTAATTGCACAAATCTTGTGCGACCACTGTGAGGGAAACCCTAACTCCATTCCCATGAAGTACTGGAATATAAGTCTCATTAGAAAAAAGGTGGGAGCGATCCATCTCTTCAAAAAAGAAATGTGTTATCGGCGAACTGCAAGTGGGACACTCTCTCATTTGTTCTAACTCCGATACCTTTGTAAATCATCTCCGCCTCCCGATTATCCAATAGCAATTGAAGTCCCTTTACAACCATGAGAAATAGGAACAGAGATAGTGTGCATCCCTAAGGGATCCCCTTCCTGATACAAAACTAGTTTGCAAGTGAACCATTGATCAGCATAGAAGACGTTGAAGCAAGGCACGAGCTGATCCAATGCGTTTACTTTGGGCCAAAACCAATAACCACCATAACACTCCTTAAGTAATGCCAATCAACTTTGTAAAAAGCTTTCTCGAAGTCTAGCTTTACCCCCATTGGCCGAGACCCTCTCTTTCGAACCATGTCTATCACCTCGTTAGATATAAGGACCCCGTCTACCAACTTTCTGCCCCTGATTAATCCAGACTACACCTCCCAATAATATCACCCAAAATATGCCTCAGACAAAGCGAAAGTACCTTAGCCAAAAGCTTATACGGTGTTGTGATCAAGTTGTTGGATCTTGGTGTAGTCTCGCACTGGTGCTACATTCCGAATCAATACTATGAAATAAGCGTTTGATCCCGACCCAATCCTATCAGTCACGTGAAATTCCTTAAAGAAGGCCATGAACTCCTTTCTAACCACGTCTCATGCCTCCTTGAAGAAATTTATCCAAAAACGATGAAAACAAATAAAGTTCTGAATCGCAACCACGAAATTTTCTCTTAAGGCCTCTAAACTAACAAAAAATCCCCGTAAACGGCGCCAAAACTCTTGACGGCGTGGTAGTGTACTAATCGGAATAATAATGGGACTTTCTTTAAAGCCTCGGATATTGATCCCTCGAGATGGTGTAATAATGTAAGATATTTTCGTAAAAAAAACTCCAGAGTGTTACATTCTCCTCCAGTGGAGACCTTAGCGTCCTCGTCAAGGTTTGGATGGGAGAGCACAGACGATCTCTCAGGCCTTGGGGAGAGCTTGAGGTTGGACGGCGTAACATCACCGAGGAATCGGAATGTCATTATTACGATGGGCATCGAGACTTGATAAGAAGCCATGGTGACGTCGAATTTTGGCAGCGGTTAAGGAGACCTAGAAGGTGGTCCTGATATCATCCCTATCGCGTGAGTCCGCACCACCCTAGGGTGTTTGCACCGGGGTCGAGAGGGCTCAGGGCCCCCTCGATCGATAGATTGCTTAGCTGTGTGGCGGTAAGGGCAAGACCCCGTCCAGTGAGGGTTGTTGTACATGTAGCAAGGGGCTAGTGGTGTTCCCACATGGATCTGGTGTCGTGCTTGGTCTTCTTTTGCGTCTTTGGCAGCTGAGATGAAGTATTGTTAGGTGGTATGATTTTTTAGAAGAAGCGGTGCCTCTTGCAATTGGAGTGAGCAGTGGGGGAGACTTTCGCGCCGACTTTCAGGGAGTGGGTGCGTTGGAAGCCATTGTGATGGGGCATCTTCGTGTCAAACTTTCTTAAATTCAACATACTCGTAATACCGCCGAGGGTAGTTGTCCCCAACGGGATTGGTCGCACTGTGTGTACCGCACTATGGAGCAAGTGGCGTTTTTTGTTACTTCTTTTTTGGGGGTAGTTGGCCCTGGCGAGGCCGAAGTGGTTTTGGAAGTAGAGACTACTATTCTAGATAAGCAGGCTATGGCGCCAACTGAGGTTATTTATGGCTCTTTCGGCGCGAACGGTGACTCTAACCCGGGGTGTCAAGGCACACGATAGTATGCAGTGGTCGCCTTGACAAAGAATGCATGACTTCCGTGGTGCTTCAGACGCCATCAGGATAGGCAAGGGTCATCGAGCAGAGTGGGATTCGCTCCTAGGCTTGTTTCGTCGCCTACGGTTCTTGGGAGATGGGGTCTTGCCTAGAGGCCTTCGAGTTGGTTTGGGCACCAGGGATCGTCGGAAGTGGCTACGTGGCTCAGTCGACGAGTGTTTTTGGCTGGATGATTTGTAAGGGGAATCTCTACGGGGACCTAACTGTCTTCGGTAACGGGGAAGGGTGCATCGCTCCACTCGGGGGAGGCTTGCCTAGTTTGTACCTTAGGGAGGGCTTTTGTGATGGAGGTCTGACACTCCAGGAGGTCACGATTGGTTTATTCGAGTTTGAGGACTGTGTTGGCGAAACCCTCGGCTATTTGTTTGAGTATCCCGAGTTGGTAGTCAGTGACCTCGATCCCAAGGTACCTCTTCGACTCGGCCCAACTAAGCTTTGGGGTGTCGAGTGTGGAGAGATTCATGGGGCGGGTAGGCGTATGGTTGTACTGCAAGAAAGGTGGGAGGGTCCTCATAGGCTTCTAGGGCTTCACAGTGAAAGGCAACTTGAAGCTCGTCGGACTGAAGATGTGGTAGCCAAGGTCGTTGAAGGTATCTATACCGCTGACGAAAATATCGTTGTTGTACATAAGGGGCTCCGAGTTCCAAAAATCTTCATCGTAGAGAGGCAGTATTAGGGTTAGGCTAAGAATTCGTTGTAGTGCACTCTACCTCAGGGTACTCTCTATGTACTTTTGTGAGAGTTTCTCAATAAATTTTAATTTTAATTTTTTCAGTTAGCCCGGGATCGACTCGAATCTAGTTGTTGGATTGTTTACTAATGTAGAATAATTGTGTCTATAAAATTAACGTGCCTGTAATACCACTTGTCAGGACTTGAGAGAATTGTCTTAAGATCTCAAGTTTGTGCGGTGTTTGAGAAGCCTTATTGACCATTCTCGGTCCCAAACTAGCATTTCTATGGTAAAACAAGTATATATAGAGTTAGCGAAGAGTTAGCGAAGAGTTTTTACATTGGAGTACTTAGATCAAGCAAGAAAGTAGACAAGACGAGATGAGACGAGTTGGTTTAAGGAGCGATCAGAATTTTTACTAGATAGGAAAAACTTTTGGCGACCACGTTGGCCGACTGAACTAGTCGAGACTTTCTGCTCTCCAAAAGTTAAGAATTTACAATGACCTACTCCCCTATTTATACTAGTTTATAGAGAAGTTCTCTAAACACAAATCTAACGTAAAAAGGAAAGAGACCTAGGAAGAAACCCTATAATAAAGAGGGAATATTCTCTTATATCTTGGGCGCCAAGGTGAACGTATCCAATCTTGATCCAGTGTGTCCAGTTGAATAGGGTAAGTCTCCTTGCAAGTAGAGGGCGATGATGTGGCATTGCTTGACCGCGAAGCAAGGTACGCACGCGCTTATCTCTTGTGTGGCCGCGGCCTTGCATCATGGCGGGCCGGCGTTGTAGGGCCAGCCTGGGCGAGCCTTGAGCGCTCCATCTTCTTGGGGCTATCCTGGCTCCTCTCGTGGGCCGACGTTGCGGAGTTGGCCCGTCTTCTTTGGCGTGTCATGCTTCGACGTCGAGGCGCTTTGGTCAGGTGGAAGTAGTAGGCACGTCGGCGCTGATTGGTCGGGGCGTTACGAGATTTCTCGGACTTTTGGAGTCTCTTACTCGGGTGTCGGACGAAATTACAATGATCGGGGGAGACGAGGTTGGGATGCGAACCTCCCTCGTCGAGAGTTCCGAACGAGTTGTGGTGACGACGTTTTCAGCCCGGGAAGATAGAGAGAGGGCAACGAACTTGGGCGAAACTCGTTTGTCACATGCGAGAGATTCTTGTGAAAAAATTCAAGGTTGTAACAAAAGGCCACCTTTATGCTCCCTCCACCAATGAGAATTTTCCCACTTTTGATGTCTCGAACCCAACCGTCTTGCATTCAAGCTCACATGACATGAATTCTCATGATCACGCCATTTAACGCTTGGGCATTTTGCAAAAACTTGAGCTTCACACATGAAACTTCCGACGAGGAAGCGATCCAAACCTTCGAAGCAAATCTTGTCTCAAAGAATTGAGGCCTCCTCAGCTCGTCAATTAGCTTCCTATGTTGCTTATTTCTTTGTTTTTATCTGTATCTTGTTCTCTTCTGTCTCTTTTTTATTGGTTTTGGCTAGCTTTAATTTCCTCTTTGAGAGCTTTTGTTGGTTTCATCAATTAAGATTTTCCCTTTACTGAAAAAAACAACATGTTACAAGTGAAAATTATAGAGTAGTAACACGAAATTACCCTAAAAACGAATGTTGCTCAATATACCTTCTAAACGGAAAAATGCAATATCCGGGTAAATGGAAATTTCCACGAGGGAAGAAGTTGGCATATATATTTTGACCATCAAACCAAATGAACCAACGCATTGAGCTCTGTGCAGGTGCATGAATCAAAGCCATTCCTTGTTTTCTTTGATAACAGCTCAAATAATTAGGCATTTTCCCTTTCTTTTCGCATAATGAGTTGGTAATTGTAGTAGGTATTGCTATATTTGTTAGCAAGTGAGGTGGATATGGAATCCAATCATCCAAATTTAATGGAGTTTCTATGTGCTTCATTCATGAACCTATACATCACAAGAAGGCCTAACTCTTTTTGTACTCTACTGAAATAGTTGTGCACCATGCATTCATTTATGATCCAAGTTGAAATGTTCTTGTGCAATTTGTTTCTGGAATTGACATTTAACCGATTCAATGCAGCTATACCTGAATATTTGTTCCCTCTGCATCTTCATTACCTAACTTATGCACTTTTTCCACCAATCTTCATGTCATGTACCCATCAAGTTCATGCCAATTATATATTTGTGTTTTTGCAATGATAACTATATGAACAAAATCTGCACAAACTTCTTGATCATCATCTTATGACCACATGAGCCAGAACACTAATTATTTAATCAGAATGTTTTCAATGTGTTTTAGCTGATCAAGTAAAAAATGCATATATTCTTGTGATCACCAACCATGGTTTGAACTTAAAATTTGAAAAATTGAATTGACCAAAAGAAAAGATGGAGATCAAATCATTACTCATAAGTAGGTTTTGATGTTAAGCTTTAATAGGCTATTAAGAACACAATCCATAAAGAAAGTGGTTCCATTATAACCACCAACATGATAAGATTTATGTGGGGGCCATTGCCTCTCCAATTCATTAAGGATCATACAATTCTTTCATGGTTTAGTTCTGACATTATAGGGAATCAACCAGTACATTTTTTGCTCTCAACTTAAACAAACTTAATCATGACATAATAGTACTTAATCTTAGTGTATTAAATTAGTTGAAATCTTGGATATGCTCAACTTTATGTTCTTATTGTGTATGCAAGCTTATCATATAAACAATTACATGTAGTAGTACAAGTGGAAAAAATAGTAATCTTGGATACCATGACAACGAATGAACTTACTGCACGAAGACTGGAAGGTATAGATGTGATTGAATTTTTTTATCAACAATATTCCCAAGTGGAGGTTGGAACAAACTTACTTATAATAGTAATAACTTCATATGTAATTCTACGAAAGACTCTAACTAAAACAGTAGACATCATAGTAAATATTTAACACGAAGTAACATCACTTCCTCTAAAATGACGCACATATTTAATTGAAGCTTACAATGATCCACAATATAATTAAAGCTTACAATAATCCTCAATTTTGAATAAATGACAAACAAACAACTAATTTTAATTTCTCTCCAAACGTACCTAGCTAGCTACCACACAAATAAGAAATCCCAAATCACAATCAAACACTCACTCCAGATAACAAGAAATGGAACACAAAATATAAAATATCACATTACATCATAATGAATATGCAGTGACACACACACATAGGTAGAACTAATGAAAAAAGGTGTGAAGAGTAATTAACTAAGTAGAGTTATTAGAAGGGGAGGAGCAAGACTCGCAGACAACCTCGGCCTCAAGCTCTCTGCGGTGGAAGTTGCGGTGGCAGCCACAGGCGGCGCAGGCGAGAGCATCGGCGGTACCTTCCTCTCCGCTGGCCATGAACTCCCTGCACCCATCAACGGCGTACCCTCCAACGCCCGCCGCGTGGTTCTTTTGGCACTCAAGATACCTCACACTCCTCACGGTGATAGAAGACGTCGTCGTCGTTGACTCATCTGGTCTTTTCACCACCAGCTGACACTTCTTCATAATTATATATATGTGAACTTACACAACACTCTCTTCTTGGAGGGTTCTTAGTTTTGGTTTATATATAGATTGAAAGAGAGACTGAGAGAGAGAAGTGTTTGAGACTTGTATAGTAAGACCTAACCCTAGCTAGCATGAATATTTATAGAGTAAACCCCACCAATTGACCTCAAATGTTTGCTACAAACGAGACTAGCTAGTTTTATTGATTATGTCATCACCACTTCACTGCCCCATTAATTTCTGTCAATTAATTATTATCTTCTTTAATTTCTCTCTTTTATCACACAAATATACTTGAATTCACATATATCCCATCGGATGAGAGTTGGACACATGCATGAACAAAATTTAAACAAATTCAGCGATCAAATCTTTTGTTGAGTATTAGCTAGGTCACCCATTATCAATGAGCAAAATATACCAGGCAGATTAGTTATTTTTATAAGCAAATTAAACTATATATAGAATTAATTCTTATTTTACATGATTTTCAACAATGTCTTGATGTCCACATAACCGACACATAATATTGATTAAAGTAAGAGCTTACATATTGAAATCTACTCTTTGCACATGAATAGATTAATGTAAGAATATAAATATTTCATGTTAAATAAAAGTAATTAAGTAAAAGGAGCTAATTAATTAGTATATATGAAGATAGAGTAATAATAGAGTCCATAAGATTTCGGTCCACAATTAAAGTATATGATTCTTCCAATTAATACATTGTGATTAGACTGTGGTGCAAGGATGTTAATCATAATTTTTCTTTGAAAGGGATCTCATAAATACTAATGGTTAATTATTAATTATTATAATTGTTGACTAGTAAACTCTAGAAGGGTAGTTGTGAAATGTGATTAGATTGTGGACCAACACCCCTAACAACCGACCATTAGCATTGATAGAAAAGTAATTAATGAAGTTGATGACTCTAACAAGCGAATGAATAAGGAAAAAATTCTTAAAATGACGAGGATGCATTGCTTTTGAATAGAAAGAGTGATTGGTTACTTGTAGAAATAAACAGCTAAGCATATATTATATATGAGAGGGAGTAATTCAAATCCTAAAACAACATATATTACTAGAATGGATTAATTTAGATATTTGTGTTTTGGAGTGTTATAAGAGATGACAAATTCTAGTCACGAGTAGATATAAAGGCTATCCAAGGATTAGTTAAGATTATTCAAGATTTAATTAATAATTAATAATTGTGTATGAATAAAAAATATAATAATACACATATTAATTATATTAGGATATAAACAAAATATAATAAACATATAAGAACCAATAAATACATATATTAGTATAAAATATTTATGTTCTAGCTAATTTTAAATTAAAAATTTAAAAACTAAACAATCCACTCTACCAACCAATATACAACTTGACCTGACTAGTTATTTTATAAATTCCTCCACCAATCTAAGTCACTCGATTACATCAAATTGCATTGGTGTTCTAGAAATATATATTTAAGTCATTTTTATTACAATAAATAGATATTTTATGGAGTGCATTAATTATACAATTTCAGTAAATTAAAATTATTCAGTAAATTAAAATTAGAGTGAAGTACAGATTGTTACTCTCGTAATCATTAGGAAAAATTGCATATAGGTGCATATATAAATTGACCACTGTCAATTACATACAAAGTAAAAGTTTTGTGGCACATGGCTAAAATATTAATCATCCAAATGGCACCGCTTATATGTGGTTAGTTTTTAGATAAAATGTCAAAGTTGCCCTTGTCATATATTAAAATTTTTAAAGTTGTGCCATTTGATTAATTATCAAAAGTCAAACACCACAAACAAAAATTGTTGCAGATCTGCCTCAACTTTGGCATGAGCCAGATGTTGTTGTAAAGTTTGTTATACACCTACCTCAGTTTTGGTAAATTGCTGTGAGGCTCAAGACTAAAGATTTAATCACACCTATTTGAGCATGCAAATTAGATATGGAGTTGTGAATTGTTTATGCATGTAGCCATGATTCCAGCACAAAATCAACTGCTTTCATTTTCATTTTCTCTCAATTTGTTCCGGAACTAAGCCCTCTCTCACAGATTCCAAGAAGATGAATAAAAAGGGAAACAAAACTCTAAACTATCAATCCAAAATCGAAGAAAATTCTCATTTGTGGTTGGTCCTCCTCCTATCAGAGTCTCATAGTCAATTTGAACGTTGGAGATGTTGTGATATTCTCTAGCCCAAGGAAGAAGAACCAGCCAAGCTACACATTTCACACACGGAGAAGAAGAACTTTGTTTTTAAAATAAAGGGAAGCTTGTGGCACAAGCAACACACAACCTTCAAATTCTGATTTTATTATTTATGCGTGTTTGCTAGTTTTTAGCGTACGTTAATCTTGGTAATTTCTTTATTTATTCTTCCACAATCTTAGCCTAGAAAATAGCAGTTCAATACAAAAGTCATTTGTTCATCTCTCGTACTCTGTTTTTCATAAAATCCAGTAGGCCAGAATAACATCTGGTATCAAAGTTTATAGGGAAGATGACAAATGATAACTCTACAAACGTTAATGAGAACACCTCGACAGAAGAGTCATCAAAGAGAGAAACAAACATCTCATATGAGACGAGAGGCCATGCCTGTATATCGCATATGCCATGTCGTTAGATGACAATTATGTGGTGTGGGCATATAAGATGTAGATTGTTATGAAGACGCTAGGAGTATGGACTGTAATCACAAGAGACGAACTGAATGAAGAGAGAGATATGGTAGCGTTGGTTGTAATCTCACAAGTCATCCCGCACGCGGTATTGATGGCCATATCAGAGAAGAAGACTAGAAAAGGAGCTTGGGAGGCCCTGAAAGAAATGAGAATGGGAGAAGAAAAAGTCATGAAGGCAAATGCTCTAGTGTTGAAACGAGAATTCGACAGACTCATGATGAAAAAGAACGAATCTGTAAGTGATTTTGCCCAAAACTGTCAACTATTGTGAACCAGATAAGAATCATGAGAAGCAAAGTGACAGAAGAAGATATAATATAGAAGCTATTCAGATTTGTGCCTGAAAAATTCATACCCATCGTCAGCACAATCCAACAGTGGGGTGATATGACTACCACGACGGTAACAGAAGCAGTTGGTCGACTCAGGATCTTTGAATCTACACTGAAGGGAAGACATGGCGAGAAATAAGAAGATCCACAGCTGTTGCTTACCAAGGCACAATGGGAGGCACTAGCATAACAGAATGGAAGACAAAAGGAAGGGTCAAGCTCAAACAGAGGAAGAGGTCGGGGCATAGGTCGCCAGAACTGGAGAAACAATCAAAAGATCGATAAAACCAGGGTAAAATGTTTTAATTGCGGTGAATATGGGCATTATGCAAATGAATGCAAAGCCTTCAAAAAAGAAGAAGTGAATTATGCAGAACAGCCTGATGATGAAGAAGGTACTCTGTATATGATGAAAGTTTGCAAGCCCGAAAAGAAGCACGAGGAAGAAATTATGTTGTTGAACGAATCAGGACCAAATCCAGACTCCAAGATCAAGAACTCAGGTTATTGGTACATGGAAACAAGAGCCAGCAACCATATGACTGGATGCATCAACAACTTCTCGAATCTAGACAAGAAGATAACATGCTCTGTAAAATTTGGAGATGGCTCCATCGTCAAAGTCAAAGGGCGAGGAACAATTCTACTTGAAAGACATAATGGTGAGCACAAAATCTTGATGAACGTTTACTATATCCCTTGCCTGAAGAGCAACATTACCAGCCTGGGGTAGCTCGACGAAGAAGGATGCAGGATCGAAGTCGAGAATGGGTACCATAAGGTATTTGATGCTAACAAGAAGCTCCTAGTCATGGTGAAAAGAACCCAAAACAGGTTGTACATTTTAAACATATACTGTACCACTCCAGTTTGCCTGCTTACAAAAGCAACCAAAGTAGAGTGGCTTTAGCATGATCGTTTCGGGCATCTAAGTTTTGATACTCTGACGAAGATGGAAAAGAATGGGTTGGCTAGAGGCCCGCCTATTATAAATCACACAGAACAACTCTGTGAGGCTTGCTTGGAAGGGAAACAAAGAAGAACACCATTTCCTAAAGCTTCGTCCTACAGAGCTGAAAAAATCTCAGATCTGGCCCATGCTGACTTATGTTGACCAATCAACCCTGAAACACCAGAAGGTAATATATACTTTCTCCCTCTTGTTGATGATCATTCTCGGTTCATGTGCGGCGTGCTGATAAAAGCAAAAGATTCTTCGTTAAAAGTTTATAAAACCTTGAAAAACCAACTGAAGGTAGAAACAGAGCGCAAACTTAAAGCCCTCCGCACTGACAGAGGTGGAGAATTCCTATCAAGTAGCTTTAAGAGCTTTTGAGAACAGGGATTGATGAGGTATCTGATAGCTCGTCGGTCACCTCAGCAAAACGGTGTTGCAGAAAGACCGCTATCTATCTCCTGAACAGATCAATGAAGAGGAGCGTGAATGAGAAGACACCCTATGAAGCCTGACATGGGAAGAAGCCAAATGTACACCATCTGAAGGTGTTCGGGTGTTTAGCACATATAAAGATTACAGAAAACAATCTGAGAGAAATTGATGACAGGAGCATGAAAGTTGTGTTTTTTTGGATATGAGACAAGTTCAAAGGCGTATCGAATCTTCAATCCACATACCAAAAAGGTGATAGTCAATCGAGATGCAGTTTTTGAAGAATCAAAAGGATGAGACTGGAGTCTTGAAGGAGAAGAGGCGACAGAAGGAAGCGATAATACCTTCACTGTAAATTGGAAAGCAGAAACAGAGCAACAAGAAGAAGAAACTCAAGCTAAGAACACCTCCCCTACTCCTCAACATCCACCCGAAGAAACTCAAGCCATCACCACACCTCGAAAGGAGAGATCTATGCAAGAAATCTATGCAAAGACTGCATAGGTAGAAACAGAGTATGATGATCTCTGTTTCCTATCGTCTAAAGAACCATAAAATCTAGACGAAGCTCTGAAGAATCCAGCCTGGAAGAAAGCCATGCAAGAAGAACTCCGAAGCATACATTAGAATGACACATGGAAGCTAGCGAGCTTGCCTGAAGGGAAAAAGACAATTTGCTTGAAGTGGGTTTTTAAATTAAAGAAGGATGAAAATAGGAGGGTGTCTAAACACAAGGCTCGGCTTGTTGCTAAGGGGTATGTTCAAAAAATTGGAGTGGACTTTAAAGAGGTCTTCGTCCCTGTGGCCCGAATCGAGATAATTAGACTCGTTTTGGCAATAGTAGCAGAAAGGATGGGAGGCTCACAATATGGATGTAAAATATGCATTCCTTAATGGTGAGCTTGAAGAAGATGTGTTCGTGGCACAACCACCAGGTTTCGAAGAAAGAAGTAAGCCCTATAATGTCTTAGAACTCAAAAAAGCCCTCTATGGGGTGAAACAAGCGCCCAGAGCATGGAACTTGAAACTGGATGAAAGCCTGAAGACGCTTGGGTTGAGAAGAAATCTCCTCGAGTATGTTCTCTACATCAAACCACAACTCATTGTAGGGGTGTGTGTGGATGATCTAATCATTACATGTGAGAATCCTATGAAGATATCGGAGTTCAAATCTCAAATGATGAAAATGTTCAAAATGAGTGATCTCGTGCTCCTCACCTATTACCTTGGATTAGAAGTACAAGAAGACAAGATAGGGATTAGCCTAAGCCAGAGAAGATATGCTAAAAAAATAATTATAGGCACAAGACTAAAGGATTGCAACCCCTGCAAAACTCCAATGGAGCAGAGGCTTACTTTGAAGAAAGAAGTAGAAGGGAAGCTGATCGATGCCACGACGTATAGAAGTATAGTGGGAAGCCTCAGATACCTCGTGAACACGAGGCCTGACCTTGCTTTCTCTGTAGGATTTGTGAGCAAATTCATAGAGAAACCCAGGGAATCACATTTTGCAGTAGTAAAACAAATTCTCAGGCATGTAAAAGGTACCCTGAGTTATGGAATCAAATACAAGAAGTCAAGACAGGAAGGGAAGCTCATAGGGTACAACGACAGTGACCATGCCAGAGACACTGATGATCGGAAAAGTACCACCGGCGTCATTTTCTTCCTAGAAGAAAACATAATATCTTGAACTTCACAGAAACATAGGGTAGTTGCCTTATCTTCATGTGAAGCTAAATATATGGCAGCAACCACTGCAGCTTGTCAAGGTGTGTGGCTGGCAAGCCTAATAAGTGAACTCGCTGGAGAAGAAGACAAGAAGGTAGAGCTATTAATCGACAACAAATCTGCATTCTTGCTGAGTAAAAATCAAGTTTACAATGATTGAAGTAAACACATCAACACTCGCTATCATTACATTTGTGAATGCATAGAAAGCAAGATGATCGAGATCAAACACATTGAATCCAAAGAACAAAAGGAAGATGGCCTTACAAAAGTTTTGGAAAAAACACAATTTCTCGAATCAAGAAAAGAATTGAAGATTGAAGAAGACGCAGGCTCAAGAATAGGAGGGTGATTGTCGTGATATTCTCGAGCCCAGGGAAGAAGAACCAGTCAAGCTACACGTGTCACACTCGGAGAAGAAGAACTTTGTTTTTAAATAAAGCAAAGCTTGCGACTCAAGCAACGCACAACCTTCAAATTATGATTTTATTATTCATGCGTTTTTTCTAGTTTTTAGCGTGCGTTAATCTTTGTAATTTCTTTATTTATTCTTCCAAAATCTTAACCTAGAAAATAGTTATTCAATACAAAAGTCATTTGTTCATCTTTCATACTCTAATTTTCATAAAATCCAGTAGGCTAGAATAACAAGAGAGGAATTTTGAGTCGTTGACAATGACTGAACTCCACGCGAAAGTTGGTGCAATCCTCTCTACAACTTTACAGAAGACCACCATTAAAGATGCTAAGAAAGAGAAAGGGTGGTGTAAAGAAAGAGGGGATAGTTTAGGAATTTCAAAAAATTTCTAGTCACATGGGAGTCATGTGAGGTGAGAGATAGCTTTTTCTATTTAATTTTGTCACTTTTCCGTCCATATTGATACTTTTTCATCCAGATTGTAGTGAATTGAAATGTGGATGTATTATATTGTATTCAAATGACAACTTTTTCTTACTTTGTATTTAGTTGTCAGTGGTCAACTTACTTATGTACTCATTTGTAATTAGGCCTAACAATTAATCAAAAACAAATGAATACTCAATGTTGTGAATGGTTACCCTTAACAATCAGTCACAAATAGATCACCATCTAATATTTAAATTTTGACACGTGATTCATGGATGAATTATTTTCTTACAATTTCACACAAACTTTTGTAGCCTGACTGCCAAGAAACTGCTCTACCTGCAAATGTCATCAAATAATCTGAGGTGGATTTTCTGCTATTAACATCTCCTGTCATATCTGAATTAGAGTAGCTAATCAGTATTGGTTCTCCACTTCCAAAAATGAGTCTATAATTAGAGGTACCTCGAAGTTATCTCATAATCCATTTGACTGCATCACAATGCTCTCTACCTTGATTTGACAAGAAACGGCTCACAACACCAACTGCATGAGCTATGTCCGGACTTGTACACACCATTGCGTACATCAAACTTCCTACTGCTAAGGCATACGGAACTCTATCCATGTCGTCTGTCTCCTTCTCCGTAGAAGGGCTCTGTCGTGTGCTTAGCTTAAAGTGATGTTAGGAAACGAGGGATCCATTCAAAGCATGCAGCGGAAGCAAAATCAATTTAAACTCGTCCCAGTCACAAAGATCTATGCTAGTATTAGATTAATCATGTAATGGGTTTCAAAATTATTACCTTGCTTATATGATTATAAGCTCCTTGCGAATCGATCGAAGATGTCTCCAACAGGATGCACCCTCCACAAGTAATCCACACGAGCAAACCGGTATCGAAGCAAGGATGATCTTCGACCTACTAGAATCGAAATCACCCTAGTACTAATCTCTGGTCAGATTAGAGAGAAAAAGGAAGAAAGAGATGGAGACTAATATTCCATAAAGATGGATTAGGGTTTTTCAATAAAACCTTTCTCTTTTATATTGGCTAAGATTTTATTCCAAACAAAATCTAATTTGTATACTGATTTCGAAATCAGATACTAAGCCCAATATAGTTTAGCCCAATTTTCAAATCTGTTTCGGTTTGAAAAAACCGAAAGTGGAAATTGGTTTCTACACCGATGTGGCGATCGCCACATGGCATGTGACGATCGCCACACCCCTTGTGAGGATCATCACATCCAATGTGCCGATCGTCACCTCCTCTGGGTGGCGACTTTGTCTTCTCTCTCCTTTTGTTCTCTCGGGCTCCCAAAGTCCGATTTGCTTTGGGTCTTGCTCTTTATGTGTGACCTTATAGCCTCATGAGTCATTGGAAAATGGCCCAAGATCTCATTTGGTCCATTCATCATAAGTGGCCTCTAGTAAGACATTATGATTACCCAATGATCATGATGATCGATGATTCGACTTGACCTCATGT
>JAYMTP010002459.1:0-19710 GCA_036897365.1 Geranium brycei
CAGTTCCGAGTTTCATAACCATGATTATAACATATAAAAATAATTATTGTAAATATTTAGAATATAAAAGTATAAATTTTAATATTTGTTACATTCATGTCCTTCAAAAATAATAAAAGTGCCAATAAAAGTATCCATTAGTATAAATTATTTAATCTTTGGCATTTTATATCATTATTTGTTTAACAAATAAATTTTGAAAAAAATAGCTCCCTCTACAAACGCTGCCTGGCACTAGGAAATCTGGTTCCTCACCTCTCTCGAGCGCGTCTCACACCACTCTGTAGGGTTATGTAGACCCTGAGCCGAGTGAAAATTTGTCATACACCAAGTCCAATTCAGATAGATCTCCCTCTACCTCGCCCTCTGATAGACCTGCCCACTCAGAAGGAGAGATGCTCTGGAATATCGCTAAGTCAATTGGGGTGACTTACGATGGGTATGAGTCAGAGATTATCCTGAGGTTTGAGAAATTTTCGCGGAGTGGCCGGGATATTAGTCCGAATCCCACGGCTTGAGATTCATCTCTGCTGTTTGAGGAGTTAAAACTACAAGAGCTCATGCTATGCGGGGGACTTCAACACTCTCATGCCTCATTAGCAGTCCACCAGGCATTCTGAGGATGGAGTTTCACTTGGGGACATCTTTCTCAAGCTGCAGCATTGCTCTGGTTGGTTCTGACTGAGTAGACGACTGGCGCCTCATGACTTTTATTTTTGGCCCTTTGAGCATTTTCATTTTGCTCTCCTGATTTCTTTCTTTGGTTGTGTAAAGAGTTGGTTTGGGAAGCCCACCCCTGTCCCCCTTTTTTGTTTTTAATATATTTTTATTGTTGATAAAAAAATTTCTTTTAAAGTAGTCTTTGGTGTGTTTTGTGAAGGGGAGTTGGAGAGCACTTTTACTGAATGGGAAGAAAGCAATTGTGAACTGTCAGCGCTTAAAGCTGGGAAAGACGCGGTAAAAGGGACAATATTTCCTGTTCTGAACCTGGGGAATAAACATGTTACCACTGATAGAGTCAGAGATAAGCATAAAGACAAGCAAGATATGGAGTCTACTAATAGAGATTTGATGGTGCTTTGTTAACAATTTCCTTGTCCTTTATTTATTCATTTGTGGGATTTCATTTTGAGAATTCATTTGACTATGCATTTAAATGATTTAAGTTTGACAGGACCATGCTTTGTCTCGACTTCTGGAGCTGAAAGGACTTCTTGAAGAACGAATAAAAATATTACAGCAGCTCTCTACTTCATTGGTTAGTTTCTACACGCATTCAATTTGTTCAAAAATGAAAGGGAAAAAGAAAAGAGAAACAAATGATGGTTACATCAATGTTAAAGTTTTATCTACTGAGTTACTTGGTAACATTGATTGACAGAACATGTTAAAGAATGTGAAGTGCATTTCCTCTTCCCAAGCTTACCTTCTGGTGAAAGATCAGTTAGACAAATCAAAATCAGATGTTATCCAATATCAGGCTTTATCTGAAAAACTTCAGGTTGTTACTCGTTGGTAATTTCATTAAGTGCCTTCGCCTTGCATTTTCATGCAAATAATTAGTCTGGCGCTGATGGACCTTATTATTTCAAATTGTAGGTGGAGAAAGATAACCTTGCCTGGAGGGAAAAGGAATTAAATATTAAAAATGATTTAGCTGATGTTTATCGTAGATCCTCTGCAGTTGCTGATTCTAGAAAAGCTGATCTAGAAATAGAGATGCAGAAACAACTAACCGAAGGAAATGTGATTAAAACTAAGCTAGAAGTGGGAATGAGAGAACCAGGTAAGTAGACATTTTATACTGCTTTTCATTTGATGTGTGATTCCTTTATCTTTAACTTTATTCTTCTCTGGGGATGGAGAATTTCAGGAAGAAAAGAAATAATTAGAGAATTTAAAAGCTTAGTCTCCTCATTGCCTGAGAAAATGAGAATCATGCAAAATCAATTAACTACATACAAAGAAGCTGCTTCTGATGTTCCTGCTTTGCGAGCAGATGTGCAGTCTCTTTCTAATGCCCTTGATAGCATGGTGTGCCCCTTTCTTTTACATTTCTTTGACAAAGTCCCTTTCTTTTACGTAAGTGTAGTTATTCCATGCAATTAGAAGCATAAATTATCTTCTGTTGTCATACAGGTGAAAGGGTGCAAATCTTTATCCGCCAGATCTGCTGGCCAAGCTTCTGAGATACAAAGATTGCAAGGATTGGTATGTCTCTGTTTCTGGGTATTGATCATTTTATTGTATCACCACAATTACCATAGTGATTTGGTTGTTTGGCTGAAGTATTATGCACTTGGTCTCAACGTCCTTTTAAATATATTTTATATAACACTGCTACATGTTTGAGATATCCTTTTGGTTACTGGTCAACTTATTTGAAGCTTTTGCTGTTGTCTTGCTGGGTGTCAAGTTTTAGTGCTATTTTGATTTATGTCTTACTGATAACAAATTCATCAACTTTATTAACCATCTAACGTTAAGTAAACCGTTCCCTTGGATATTTGAGTAGTGTGCTGATTTCTGTGTTGGGTATATTGCTTAATGTATTCAACATCCTTAAGTAAAAAAAATTAGTGACTTGAATTTGTGGGGTGTCTGACAAATTCATCATCGGCTTTGGCGATTATCTGATTTTATGAAGAAAAAAGAACCTCAGACATAAAAAAATGTTCCTGAAAGTTAACTTTGTTGATGTCAACATTTTATTGTGGGTGGGAGACCTTTGGCGTTTTCTTATAGCTTGATGGTTCTGCTTGTCTTGTATGTATATCCTGGTTCCCAAAATAAGTGCCTACGTTGCTTTTGGTAAGTGAACTATGCTACTACTACCAATATTATCCCAGGTATAGTTAATTAACACTTGAGTGTTACAGCTTACAATAAATGCACAAGTGGGACACATGGGTGAAGTCAAGCACTAATAATATGATATTAATCCTTAATTTTGCAATAGGTCAAATAGGTCAAATTGGACAATTGTTTTTGAACGGAGACCGAATATTATTTTCTTCCCTCAATAAAGGTCACTAGTAATTTTTTCTCGATATAATAGAGGAATTTTATGCTTGTCAACTTTCTATCCTCTTCTCTTTCTTGGGTTGATGCCTTTATGGACATGATTCTCCTCCTATGGGATAGGATGTTGATTTACGCAAAACACATAGATAAACTACACTTGTTTGAGGAATGCAAGAACCACATTTGATCGAAACATTAGATATTCATATTATGGCCTTATTTTAATTATTCAAACTCATTTGAATGAAATATATAATTTAGCGAATAATGTAGTTTAAGTAATTAAACCTTGTTCTGCTGCAGGTCCAAGATTTGAAGGAAAGTGGTCTGGAGCTGACGCTGATTCTGGATATGTATAGAAATGAATCAACTAATTCAAGGTAAGATAATTTTATGTTCTCCTGGAATGCGAGGGGCCTGGGTCTTCACTCAAATAACATGCTGCTGGCCGCCTCTTTCCGGTCTTTAAAACCGGATCTTATTCTGATACAAGAAACTAAACTCGAGACAGTTCATTCGACCATCCTCCGCTTGCAGCCTACCCTCCCATTAGACTCGCACGCAATGGGAGGGTCTTTAGAGAGGAATCGGCAGTTCAACATTGGACCTACTCTCTTTTAAGATTGGAACGAATGTCGAATGATGTGTCTTTTTTGTGGCTTGCAAACCCACTTTCCCTTTAGTTTCTTGCTTTTCAGTTCTTATACTCTCGTTGGGGGATCCCCTCCCCTAATTTCTCTTATTTATAAAAGTTTTATTTCTGATAAATAAAAAGATAATTTTATGTTTCAAAAATAAATATGTATTTTGTATCCATCTGGGACTGGAATGTTCATCAAATTTCTTATGTTGTATGTTCTTCTAGTGTAGTTTACACAAATGATATTACTTGTAATTCACTTCAAAAAATTCCATCTGTCCTCACAGGACAGTCATGTTATAACGAGCAGTTCACATTTACTAATACATGGCCTATTTGTTTTCAGTCCATTAAAATGGTTTCTTTCGATTGTTTGAAATGCATGCCCTCTTACTGTTATTATTTTCAAGAATTCATTCTCTGGATTGCAGGGATGGTATAGATGCAAGAGATTTGGAATACAGAGCATGGGCTCATGTTCAAGGATTGAAATCCTCACTTGATGAGCACAGCTTGGAATTACGAGTCAAGAAAGCAAATGAAGCTGAAGCTATATCCCAGCAACAACTAGCTGCTGCAGAAGCTGAGATTGCAGATTTGAGACAAAAATCAGAAGCTTCTAAAAGGTTACATTTTTTTTACTTTTCTGATAAAGTTGGGTCTCTGATATGTTGCATTCAATTATTAATTTGCAATGAGCACCTTTAGAGGTGTCTTCTTTGTTTATACACATACTGTCACACATATATAACAAAGACGTGCGTTATTCTTATAGCTGCATTAAGAGCATATGGACGTATGCGGGATGTTCATGAACATGGATGATGGATTGTAGAAGTTGGGCATTGTTTTTCATTTCACAGAGAGTACATATTATGAAATACTGGTTGGATTGATATGATTGTTAGGTGTATTTTATTATGTCCCTGAGTATTTATAATATAGTACTTAATACAGATAATTTGGCCTTCAAACTCTAGAAGGTATTAAGATCTTTCAGGGAAACCCTATCTTCTATCCATGTTTGCTTTTTTGCTTCAGTTTGTAGTTATTAATTCTATCCTTTTGCCTTCCATTGTCCTTCATAGGTTATATTTTCACTAAAATTGATCCTTTTGTCATTCTCAATATAGGTTATATTTTCTTACTCCCTGTTTGGTTGTGGTGAATATGAATCAAGGATATGAAGCAATAGTGCTCTATCACTATTCCCTTTTTTTTCCCAACCACAAGGTGTGAATTTAGATCTCATAAAAACTCTTTCTTTTCTTTTCTTTTCTTTTCTTTTCTTTACATAAGCATGTATTTTCTTCTTTGTTTCCATTCACCATGTAGTATTTATTAAAAAGAACGAGGAAATGTATCATTCTTTATTTCTTTTTGGACAATCTATTTTATAAATAACCAAGAGCTAAGAAACGATGGAAACTTGGTATAACAATGTCATTAGTTATAATCCTCACACCTACTGTTATTGGCTATCAAATAATATTGTTTCTTATATACTACCTTGAACTTTGTATAGGATGCTTTTTTTCACTTTCCCTATCTCTTACATATTTATTTTGCTTGTTATTGGTTTCACTAGACTGAGGTTTGAGTTTAGATATTGTTAGCCTATTTTATTGCCCTCACATATTACAGTAGTTTCTTGTAAATATTCTGAGCGAGCACATACCTCCTATCTTTTTCTTTTCTAATTTGTGAAACTACACTTAGTCTTGCAAAAACTTAACAATATTGACAAGAATGAAGATATCATTCCCATTCGTTTAGTTGTATAAACAAACCATGGGAATCCTCTCCAACTGCATCTGAAACTAGCTATTGGACACTTAATATTTATCATCCATTCCCATATCTATTTGCATGCTTCTCCAGGGCAGGGCACGCTTCATGCAATTGTTTCCATAACAAAGATTTTAGCAGTTCATATTTTTCTAAATTGGCATTGGGTATATATTTACACTAGTTTTGACAATTCCCTTAGTTTGTGATGTTGTGTCGACATTCTAGAGGACTGGAAATCTTAAAACTACCATGTGCTTTGAGTACAAGTGATATATAATTCACCGGATCAGAGAAATTCTTCTGATACAATTATGGCTACAAAAGGCCATTGAACATTGATTAAAAATAAGATGGTTTGGAGAAGTTTGAATTCATCTCCAATATTCAATAATATTTTTTGCACCTTAACCTTCAAAAACGTATATGATAAGGACTGATAATTTCCTCATGCCAACCAAGCAATTTGCCTAAACAATGTTGTCCTTGGCTACATGAATCATTGCGGCACTGAATACTTCATGAAGCTGATGCGTGCATATAGCTTCGTTAACTCTACCTTTTTATTTCCAAGCAGTGGAAGATATAGTTTTCAGTTATTATTAGATTCACAAATTCAATGAAACTGACTGTCATGTTTCATGAATATTTAAAGGACAAGTCTTGATGCTTGAGTTTTATTGTGTAGCAAATAGAGATAATTGATTTTTGTGTGCATTCTATTTGAGTTTTGCTTTTATGTATCCCAAATGATATTATATATGTGCTGGTACTTTGTTTTTGCAATTTGATTTCTAAGTTTGTCTTACGATTGGTAGTGTAGCTACTTGAAAGTTCCACTGTAATAATTTTAGTTTGGCAAGTATGCATCATTTATTTCATTGGTTAGGTGAAAGTTAGTCTTTCATGTATTAATTGAATTTTATTTCAGGGGTATTTCTAGGCTATCGGATGTCCTGAAATCCAAAAATGAGGAAAATTATGACTACATATCTGAGATAGAGGTTACTACTTTCCTGCTATATCTTTGACTCATCTTCCTTAGCACAGTGATGAAATTGGTCTTAAATTGTAGATGTTGGCATTTTTGTTTTCTTTGTTTCCCCATCCAGACGATTGGACAGGCATACGATGATATGCAAACTCAAAATCAGCATCTTTTGCAGCAAATCACCGAGCGAGATGATTATAACATAAAGGTAAACAGTATAGTCGCTATGGAGCCTTGGTTATTTTTTCTCTCTTTGCTGTTCTTTTTGGAGATCAGAATGGTGAATCATCTTAATTTTTCAAGTATTTGAGAATGATTTTAGATTTTTAGTGTTTTCCTTGTTAAAGTAGGTAGTATCTAGTATTGGTATACTTAAAAGAATTAGCAGTCTTACCTAGTCCTTGGTGAACCTAAATGTTTTCTTCTTCTTTTGTTTTTCTGTACTATCTTCTACTCCCATAACTAGCATAAAGGACAGTTAGATTTTATAGTGTAGTGAGATCTAATATGCTATTACAAGAAGCTAGCCTACCTCGATCCCAAAATAGCAATGATTTTTTTTAGCTATACCAATGAAGTGGTTAGTTTTCTTTAAACTTCTAATCAATAAAATATTTACAGACATCCATTTATACTTAGGTTCAGTCTGCATATTTTATGTGTAGAATACATAAAGTGGAAATATTTTCTTGTTGTTCTATAAATGGCAATACTTACAGACATCCATTTATACATTGTGTACATGTGCTTGATAATCTGTTTTTTTAAAACGTAATTTGGCAATGTTAAATTTTGGCAGCTAAACCGACTTAAAGATGACATAAAGTGGATATGAAATAGTACTTTGGATTGTAATCAAGTAGAATTGTTATGTATTTCAAGTCGTAAACCGACACTCGGTTTAGGACATTAGTGGTTGGGAATACAGATTGCAATTCTCCCTTTGATTGTGCATGCGTTTAGCATCTTCAGTTTTGGAATACATCAAACTCTGCGGTAGTATTACT
The DNA here is from genome assembly GCA_036897365.1 of Geranium brycei. Lineage (NCBI taxonomy): Eukaryota > Viridiplantae > Streptophyta > Magnoliopsida > Geraniales > Geraniaceae > Geranium > Geranium brycei. The sequence continues at coordinate 7,451 of JAYMTP010002459.1, forward strand.
TACTGTCAATTAGGGTAAATTAGGGTTAGTATTATGTTAGGCCCATTAGGGCTAGTATTATGTTAGGCCCGTTAGGGCTAGTATTATCTAAGGCCCGTTAGGGTTAGACCATTAGGGTTTAGGTTTGGTTTATTTCCTATTGTTCCCTATGTGAAGGAACCTTCTCTATTGTAATTCACAAGAGAGTACAATCAAATAGAGAAGGTTCCTTTATATAGGGAACAATAGGAAATAAACCAAACCTAAACCCTAATGGGCTAACCTGTTACACATGGTTGACTTTAACATAACCCTAACGGGCCTTAGATAATACTAGCCCTAATGGGCCTAACATAATACTAACCCTAATTTACCCTGATTGACACTTACATATAATGAACTATGGCTTGCAGTGAAAAATCGGCCTAGGCGGAGATTTTTTACAATACCGACCCAATTTTATGCGGTCAGGTGGGTTAGGTGGACCTTAGGCGAGTTTAGGCACTTGTTTTCGTACAAAAGAAATTAATTTAGAAAATAAAAAATACCTAAAACTAAAACAATTAGTACTTTTATTAGTATATGAATGTAACAAACATTAAAATATTTTTATTTTTATATCTTAAGTATCTATTTTTTATTATTTTTATATGGTATAAAACATATACAATCCAATTAATCTTTGATTAGTCCCTAAAGGCTCTATCTGCCCGACTAGTGCCTATTGACTTTTACAGCACTGGCCACTGATGGCTTGGAACAATTGCAAAAGCACATATTTTTGGTGTCCTTTGTTGCCTTTCAGGTGTAGAATTGTCGGCCCTTGCCCAGACCTTGATTGTAGTTTCTTCTTTGTTTTCTATTGCTCTCTCGCTTGATCCCTTTCTATTGTATTTGCTTCAAGTTTTCTCGTCTCTTAGGATATCTTTGTAGTTTGCATCACTATTTTTTTGGCTTAGTCCGTGCTGCTCCCACTTCAAGATCTCTCTTTAACATAATGTCTTCTACCGATACAAAAAATGGCTTGGCTAATTGAAAATACACCATATGGCATCCTTTTGATTAGAAGCATATTGGAACATAATGACAGAATATTCTTGGAGAAAGTAAAAAAGGAACTACACTTAACAAGATCTTTCTTTAATTGATTAGCGAAAACAATATGTTAAATTAAGAGAAAGAGATCCCAAAAAAAAGAAGCAACTAACTCAGCCATGGAACATAGCGAATATAAGAAGAGAGAAGGAGAGACAACATCGAGATAGAGAAAGGAGCATGAAACCTAAAACACAAATCAACAAGGGGCTGAATCAGATTCGAGGACACATTTGGAGTACTCATCGTACGTTTGTTGGAGGCCTCCTAGTTAAGAAGAAAACTATATGATCCAAAATTGTTCATTTGTTGGAGGCTTCCTAGTTAAGAAGAAATCTATATGATCCAAAATTGTCACTTGCCTCGTCCAAACCTACTTGAGGTGCATAAGCACTGATCTTTCTTATGTAGTTAGCACCACATCCGGGTACAAAGCTTTTGGGCAACGCCCTAGTAGCTACTGGTATATTTTGTATTACTGTATTATGGGTTTATGTCCATGGATACGTATTTTCCTTTCATACATTTTATATTATTGCAGTGTCTGTCCTTTTTGTATCAGGAGTTTTACGTTGAACCTCATAGAATCGTTCATTTAATACTGGTAGCATATCTTGTAATCTTCATTTTTTATCCATCATATATTTATTGAGTAGCAAGTGGTTACTGTCTTTTAGATCATTGAATTTATGTAATGTTACTTTTGTTCATGGATACGTATTTTCCTTTCATACACTTTATATTATTGCAGTGTCTGTCCTGTATTCTTTTGTATTAGGAGTTTTACGTTGAACCTCATAGAATCGTTCATTTAATACTGGTAGCATATCCTGTAATTTTCATTTTGCATCCATTATATATTTATTGAGTATCAAGTGGTTACCGTCTTTTAGATCATTGAATTTATGTAGTGTTACTTTTGTTCTTGCATCAGCTTGTTTTAGAGGGCATGAGAGCAAGACAGATGCAGGATGCTTTATCTATGAATAAACAGACAATAGGGAGGGAGGTTCAACAAGCCAATGCATCTTTAGCATTATATGAGATGAAAGCGGCACGAATTGAAGATCAGGTATAGCTGTCTCATTTATCGTTGGAAAAGACTCGCGCTGGAAATACAGATGCTTATTTGTCAATAAACACAATGCAGCTTAAAACCTGCTTAGATCAGGTTCATGAACTTGCAGAAGATAAGCACCGAAACTCTACTGCTTTGGAAAATATCCAGAAGAGGCTGTTGGATATACAAAGATCGTCGCATCAAGCTAGGGAGTCACTAGAAGAATCACAATCTAAAGTTGTTGGAAGTCGAATAGCACATGCAGAGTTAGATGTAGAACTAGAAAGAGAAAGGTAGTAATAACTTACTCACAACCCTTGCTATTTCCGTGGAGTGTGAGAACTGAGAACCAAACTAATGTATCTTACGATGCAGGTTTGAGAAAAAGAGGTTAGAGGAGCAGTTTGAAGTTGTAAATAGAAGGGAATCAAATCTTAGAGCAGAGATACAGGGTTCATCTGTTTTGGGAAAGCTCCAACAGGAACTGAGAGAATACAAGGAAATACTTAAGTGCAGTATTTGTGCTGACAGGCCAAAAGAGGTAAATGTTTCCTTCCAAGTTCATTTGGTATTCTCTTCCAGATGGCCACTCTGTAGACAATTAGTAGTAATTGCATTACTGTTCCTGGTCAGTGCTTTCTGTTTGTATTCAAATTTAATTTATATTTATTTTGCTCCCACCACTCCAAATAAGTGCCCTAGTTTCCCTCAATGGATGTCAAAAAATAAGCATTCCATTTCCATTTGAGTTGGTAAATTGGTCTTCGGTACCAATAATATCCATATGGGCCTATTGGGTAATGGGTGGAAAAATTTTTGGTTAATCTTTCCTCTTTTTTTCTTCTCATTTTTCTCATTTCTGTTAAATGTTTGGGGTTCAAAGTTTTTGAATGACATAAATACCCCTCTATTTGTTTTTGAAGCTCCGACAGACTTTTCTGGCAATGGGGCTGCTCTGGGCCTCGTGCTTGCCGTGGTCACCCACGACCTCACCATAGTCGACTTTCTCTCTCCAACCCCTGATTTGCACAAAATCCCCAAAAACCCAACCTTAAAAACTCAATCCTATCATAGATATACCATTTTTAACATGTTTTGATATTAATTTTTCAAATAAAAATGTTCCTGGAAAATTTTAAGCTTTTGCAAAAGATATAATCAGCATATAAGGAGAGAGAAAGGTTACCATGCGGTGGCATGCCTTTATGGCATTTTGGTCATTTTACATATAACGGTAACAAAAATGAGTAAATTGAAAAAAGATTAAGGTAATCGCTTAAAAAATTAAAGTTAGGTGGAAATGTGTATAGTAAGGTGTAGTTTACTACAATTATCCCTAATTTTAGACAAGTAGCTAATACTTAATTGCTTCTACCTTCTTTTTGATGGTTAAAATTCTGAAGTATCCTAGTTTTCTGAAGAAAAAAATCTTTTACCAGTAAACTGGAAATGTATTATGTTTGATGCCTGCCTTGTGGTCAAGACAAAGACAAGCAGGACATTTCAGAAATGTAGTGTATATATATTGTTTCAGGGTTCTTTGCTGTTTTACTTCCCACAATGTGCTGCTTAGGTCATTTCTTTATTCTACAGGTCCTCATTACAAAATGCTACCATTTGTTCTGCAACCCCTGTGTAAAAAGAATTATTGGAACTCGACACCGCAAGTGTCCAGTATGTTCTGCTAGTTTTGGGGCTAATGATGTGAAACCAGTTTATATTTGATACAATCAAGGAAGCTTATATGGTCTCTGCTGGTGCTCGTGACATGAGTTATGGCATGGATGCCTACAACATCATAGCAGTTCTTGTCTTCTTTCCTTTAAGTCAACAAGTACATATCATCATCCCTTTAGATTCGGAGGTTGTTTAGGTGTGTTCATTTGACTTTCTCGCGTTAACTGTACTTGTGAAACTGGGCTAATCGTTTATGTTGCTGTAGTGTAGTGTAGAAGATTTTTCAGAATCAACCGGTGCTATTTTCTAAGGTTGTGAGGCAAGCATGGCCGTAGAATAAAGGTTTTGGTACCAAGCCTCTGAAAGAAAATGGGGATTGCGTTGTAAATTGGCTCTGAATGATGTCCATATATCGGGGTTTCTCTCTGTGAGAGTTTTTAGCTTTTGTGGGTGCAGATTTGTATATATGGTGGCTCTACAGAATAATTCAATGTTGCTCTTTGATTCTATTTTTCTTTGCTTCTATATACTGAATTTCTGTAAATATTTGTACCGGCTTGAGAAAGTAGTGTACATGATACTCTTGACATAGTGAATTTCCAAAAAATGACAAATTTTGATTTTGACTCATAAGACTTGCAGATGTTTCTTATGGTAGAGTATTTCAATCCAGACTTGCAGATGTTGCCTACTAGGCTTGTCTGGTTGGTAAGAGTAGTTCTCTTCATCTATGCATTGTAACTCACCTTACATTGAGTTGTGAATCCCATTTTCTTGTATTTGTTTTCAGCCTTTTTCCTGAATTTCAGAAGTGGATATGAATAAAGAAGACGTGGTACATGAATGGGTTCCAATCAGTACGAGAAGGGAAAATTGAATTTCTATGTTCAAAAAGGCATGAAATTGGAAAATTGTTTCAATGTTGTCTGAAATTGAAAGTGTGTTTATGTTTATATTTGTATTTGTTTTAAAATTAACATTGGGATATGATTGGTTCAATACCTAGTCTCTCTTTGAGTTGTTACAAAATTGCATTACCTAGAAATTGCCACCACTGAAGAAACTCTTCTTCGCAACCCATCTCAGTTCGAGCTTGCCCAACCTTGTAGCAGAAGCTAAATCCAGGGTATGTCTTGAATTCACATTTACATATGAACTCTGACATCGATTAATATGATTTCTCACTTGTTATAGGGTTTGCATCCAATGTATGATGTGACGTCTGATTTGTTCACTGGAGAACGAGCCCCCGAGCCAGTGAGGCTTTGTCAACAAGATTCGAAGAGTCATCCAGTGACAATGGCTCACCAGAACGATGGGTTGGGAAGCATGGTGGGGCACTTGTGACTTAATCAGTACCTATGCTCAAGTCCAATACAGTTGAGGATTTTTTCCAAATTTGAAAATTTTACCAAAAGAGTGAATATGCGCAAATGAGCATCAATATGACCAGATGAAGATGTTAGCCTTCTTGATGGTATAGATGGATGAGTAAGAGCTTGCCCACAATAGAAGAAAAGCTTGTGAGGGATAATCGGTTCCCACCCAATGGCCGGGAGGCTTGTTGGTATATATAATGTCTTTGAGAAGACATATTCAAATCAAGCACAATATGGTCAACAACTCTTGGGAGATGAAGTGATTTCTTTAGTTTATGTTACCAATGGATTATCAAGGAAAGTAGTCATGGATAAGTAGAGGGGGGATATGGCTCATTCTTATGGCTGTCTAATAGTACTTAATTAATCCCCTCTCCGCTCACTCTCCTAACCCTCCCTCCAAGACAACTTCTCCCTCTTCAGTTTTTGCTTTCAACCTCCCTCCCCATAACTCCGCAGAATGATCCCCCAAAAACACAAATCCAGTGGTAGATCCTTTGGTTTCGTCCATTTCTCCTGCCCGGAGGATGCGAATAAAGCCATAAAAGCCCTCCATGGCTCTTCGAGTTTCAATCCAAGCCCACACTGGTCGAAAGAGGGGGAATTTTCCAATGGATATCCATCTCTGGCCTTCCTCCCACTAGCTGGTCGCCAGAATCCATTAAAAATAATGCAGGTCTTGTAGGTGATGTTGTTCGATCGTGCCCTGACCCTGCTTCTCTTCGCATCCCTGGCCCCAATTTCAGTGTCTGCAAAGATATTGGTGTTCGGAAAGTCTTTCCCCATTCGGATCAATGGTGTTGAATCGGGAAGCATCCCCATTGTTTTCTCTGAGACATCTCGTGCCATGTTCCCTTTGGAGAGGTCGTCGCCGGCGACGGATCTGATCATGCCCTCCGGTGACCCCTCGAATTCCTGTTCCGGCTTCTCTCCCGACGTTTCCTCTTTCGCCGCCTCGCTCAACCCGCCGTCTGAGCCTGCCGTGCTTGTTCCCGAGAAGACTTCACTTCTCAATACCGAGGAATTAATTGAAGGCGTGCCTGGTGGTTTGAGTGGAGGCGTGCCTCTCGTTTCGAGTGAAGAAGTACATCGTGACCTGTGTGGTGCTTCTGTGCCCTTTGGCTTGATTAGTGGGCTTGGGCCCCCTGACTTGGGCCCAGTAATCAATTCAGATTTGGGTCATCCCATCTCTTTTGATGGGTCTTCCCAGCCAGAACATCTTATTGGAATTCTCCGCTTGCTGATTTTATTTCCAATTCCAAGGCAAAACAGAGACGCAAAAAGACCGTCTTCTTTGCAAATATCGATCACGCGTCTTTTGAAGGGGCCTCCAGAACTTTCGCTTCTATGAAACGTATGGGTTTCACCACTGAACTTTCCGATGAAGAGGCAATTCGCGACATCCAAGAGAGGGAGATAGAGCGGGCTAAATCTCGTCGAAAATCTTGGTGTTCCCGTTTCTTTTTCATTTTTCGTTGTATGTCACTTTGTGATTATCATCATCTCTATCCACCCTCCTCGGGTGATAGTTGGTGGTTTTGTTCTGTTGCTTTTTAATAAAGTAATGGTATGTACGATTCTTTTGGTGTTTCGTCGCCGCCGGATATCACGCTGAGATTCGAACCTTGAACCTGAGTCCAATGAGGGAATTTTTATTTAGGCCCTAAACCACTGGGCAGTGGGCTAACTCAAGCTGGTGTTTAGTATTAAAGATATTGCTCTACAATTTTGGAAGACTTTTTTCTTGAAAAAATTTCAAAAAGGTGTCCTATTGAATGGCATTTTTGCAGGTGTTTTTTTTAGGAAGCAAGAAGGTGTTTTTTTGTTTGTTAATGGCAAAAAGATACCTGCTTGTTTTAGTTTTTTTTGCAAAATGTATATTTTTATAAAATGACGAAATTGCCCATGAAAATAAGAATTATTATTATTTAATTAAATAATTTTAAATTTTTTATCTCCTCAATAAAACTTCTATAATTTAATTTTTTAATTTAATTTTGGAGATAAATTATTTTTATGTTACTAGATTGTTGATATTGCCCATACCTCTTACTTTGAATAACATGTCTCTAGAGTTTCAGTCCCTCCTATCCACAAAGCAACATCACAAACCACATTGTGAATTTTGAATATTCCTTCCTTATCAATATTTACCAACAAGCATGGGTGAAAAGTAAATACAAAAAAAATATCCCTCTCGAGTGAAACCTCTCGACCCCCCTCCCCTCACCCTCCCTCCCCAAAATCATCATCCACCCTCACTATCTTCGTCTTCAATCTTCCTTCTATAAATCCAAAGGATTGACTACAAACTACCTTTGAAAAATTTAGGCAGATCTCCACCTTATCATCACTTCCAAACCTAGCAAAAATGGGATGATTTTTTGTTTTGTCTATTTCACCCGGCTTAAAGATATTGATTATGCTATCAAGGCGCTTAATGAGTACACTTCTCCTCAAGCCTCAAGGACGACTTATTTTTGTAGTTTCTGGCAAGACCTTTCATGTCCTGCAGCCCTTACGGGACTCCATTACCACTCATCAGCACATCCAAACCTTCAAGGATGTGGTCAAGGCAGATTACTCGAAAACAGGACAATCTGAGCCCATTTTAGTGTGCTCTTGAATGTTCAACACTCGAGTTACTCTGCTTGTTTTGAAAGTGACGCGCCCGGCAAGTGTATCGATCGTCCCAAGTAATAATCGGGAGTATTTCGTCTCGAATTTTATTGATCCCATAGGGATAGCGCTTGTCCAATAGATGCCAACACTAGGAGATTTGGACCACTATTAGGATCTGGTAGGTTTTGAAAATTGGGGTGGCAAAATAACAACCAAACACAAGCATGCAAGTACCAAAATCGTCACAAGTCGATAAAAGCAAACCACGAAAATTGCAATTAAATGCAAAGTAAACCAAATTCTTAAAGCAATTAGGGGATCTGGAATCTGGTGGATTGATTAATTAACAAATTTTTAAAAGTCAGTTATTAACTACGGGCAGATTTTTAAGAAAATGATTTAAGTGTTGAGATGTTACATAACTACCCTAGCATTCTCTATACTGGGCAATGAAATGTCGGCTTAACCGAATTAAAATTAGCTAGATCATTAACTAAATTCATCCTAATTAAACTCATCTTAAAGGTCATGTAGGAATCTCTATCCTTCGGGTTGGTACCCTATAGACATAAACCGTACTCGTGGTCTCTATACCATGTAAGTCCGGTCCCTAAATGCTACAGTCAACCTAGGTCTTTTTCTATTACCTCTCTTCCTATATTTGATCTAAATTCAACCCTACCCGGGCCGGGAAAACTAGCATTAAGTTCATGTTTAGAGCCTTAATCCATTTTCCCTAGCCCATTAATCAGCCACCGAGTCAGTTAATTCATCAAGTTGCAATCCATGTTCATATTTTACCCCGACCTATAAAATTAGCTACTCATGTGATTCAAAGCAACAACCATCGTTTCTAAGTCACAAATCATCTCAATCATGCAAAATAATAAAATCAAACTCAAAAACATATGCATTAATACATAAATAATATCAAATCCAATCTCAAATACAACCATAAAAGTACACTACAATATGAAATTAAAAACTCCTAACTCTACTCCAACCCACAACAATCGATCGCCACAGGCTCCTATCGGTCCCTCTTGCGATCCCGAACTTTCCTCTTGTGAAAATGGTTTCCTTTCCTCTTCTTCCTTCTCAAAATGTGTGAATGGAAGTCTTGTTTCGAAGTCCCCATAAGTTGGTATTTATAAGAAAGTCAAAATCCAATCGGTTCTTCATTTAGAGACCCAAAACCCGGACCCAATATGTGGAGAACGATTCGATTTTTGGTCCGATTTCTAATTCTGCATTCTTAGAACTGGATTGATTTGGTTATCGATTTTCAAACTCAAATTCGAACCAATACTCTTAGTTCTCGATTTTTTGGTTCGGGTTAGGTTTGGATACCGGTTCAAGTTTGGTTCGAATCCCGTTTCAGATTCGATTTTGTTTAAAAGAATACCCACTCTTACTTGTGTTGGGTATTGTGGCTGCAACGAATCTTCATCTAGAGAAGGTATATGTCAAGATTGCGTTGTTACATAGTGATCTTGAGGAAGACAAACTATATACTACAATAAAAGGATTTTCTGATAGTTGGGAAGAATTATTTAGTTTGCAAGCTAAGAATAACCTTGTATAGTCTAAAGTAAGCACCAAAATAGTGGTACTTGAAGTTTGAGGACTTTATGATAAGGAAAGGGTACGCAGATATGTCATGGATCATTATTGCTATGTCAAGCATTTTAAGGGATCCTATGTCATATTATTGTTGTGTGTTGATGACATGTTGATCGCAGGCTCCAATATGATGAAAATCAACAAATTGAAAATACACGTGAAAATTTTGAGATGAATGATGTAAGTACAGCAAAGCAGATACTCGGTATGAGAATGTGTAGAGATCAATTTGACGGTAGTTTGAAGTAATCCCAAGAGAAGTATATTGGAAATATTTTGAACAAGTTCAGTCTCCCAAATGTAAGGTTAGGAGTACAACATTGAGAACTCACTTCAAACTCACTCGAGAGCAGTCGGCTCTGACGGATAAGGACAAGGAAGAAATGGTTAAAATCCCTTATGTATCGGCAGTGGGCCGCTTGATGTATGCAATGGTATTTATAAGGCCAGAAATTATGCATGCAATGGGAGTTGTTAAGAGATTTATGTCTAATCCGGGAATATAGCATTGAAAAGTGGTAAAGTCTTTGTTTCGCTACTTGAATGATACTTCAAAGGTCGCACTACACTTCATGAAAAATGTTGTGATCCTACAAGGGTTTTCTGATGCAAATTTAGGTGGATGGTTGGATACAAGAAAGATTATTACATGATACATATTCACCTTGGTTGGCACGACAGTAAGTTGAATGTCACGACTGCATAAGAGTGTTATTCTTTCGACCATAAAAGCATGTTACATGGCTATTTCCGTAACCAGGAAGGAGATGATTTGCCTGAAATACTTTCTAAAGGAGTTAGGCAAGAAATAGGATGATTGTGCTTTGTATACTAACAGTTAGAGCACCATTCATCTTTCCATGAATCATGTGTTTCATGTTAAGACGAAGCATATTCAATTGAGATATCACTTCTTCAGGGGGTTGATAAGGGATGTCAATTTGTCCTTGAAGAAAGTTCTTGGGTAAAAGAACTATGCAGACATGTTGACCAAGGTGGTTACAAATGAGAAGCTGAATTCGTTCATAACTTCAGCCAACCTTCATGGTTAGTTGTTGAGAAGGCATCGCACTACCTCTATAGCTTATTGAGGAGATCTTTGGGAGTGCTACCGTAGTTACATGAGTAAGAGTGAAGACGTTCGTGTGAAATATCCAATTGGAAGATTGTTGGGTTGTGAAGACTTCATATTAAGTTTATGGAATCTACAATTTTCATATTTAGATTAGGAGAGTGAATTAAAAAATGATTTCCTATTGTACAAGAGTTTAGATAGGTTTTCTAATGTATAACAAATTAGAAAAAGTATGCCTTTCCTATTTTCTTCTTGTCTTCCACCAAAAATATGTGTGATTGTAACCATAAATCAGTAATGAGTTGAGTGAGTAATAATAAAAAAATAATGTGGTCGTGGAGAAGGCAAATTGTTGAAACACGTAAATCATTTATTCTTGTGTTATTGTTCTTTATTTCTCTTAGTTACCGCTTACTATATTAATGTTTCACGTTGTTATATACCCATCGATTCCTTTGCATATACCAATCATTATGTGTATGATTATAATACTTAGGTCTTTGTTGGTGGTGCTCTCAAGATCTACACACCATTTAATTTTTTTGGAAAGATGGTAAAATGTACTCTAAATTATGATACTTTTTCGAAATGTACTTTATTAATGACAAAATGATGTTATGAACTTTGAAATTTTGGGCAAATTATATGTATTTTAAAAAATGACGAATATATAGCTTTTAATTTTCATCTTCTAACTAAAATTTGTAAAATTACGTTTTATAATTTAATTGTTTTTTAAGCTTCTAATTTAATTGTTCAGTTCAAAAAATTTTAAGTTAAAAATTATTTTTTACAATTTTTAATAAAAATCCTAATTTTTAACTTTAGAGACAAATTTGTCATTTTTGTAAAAATATATACATTTTGGATAAAAAATAAATAAAGTTCACGGTACATGTTTGTCATTAACAAAGTACACACCGTATACACCACTCTCTTGCAAAGTTGTTGTGGTACACATTTTTTTTAATTTCTCAAATTTTTTATATGAAAGTTGGCGAACCTATTCAGAGTAGAATGACAAACTCTATCGATATCTCTCTAAACATGATATGTAGAAGAATTGAATCTTTTGTGCAAACTCATATTTGAAGTGTATGAGATGAAAAAAATTATACTATGCATCAATGATTTGAACTCCCCAAGCTTCCATCCAACCATGATCGTCTCCAAACATCTGATTTAGTTTTTGTAGTCCCTTGATTCTTTGTTCTATTATTATTCCTTCAACTGTGGGTACCCAATGTATTTACTATTTAGGGTTAATTACATTTTACCCATACCAAAATAACCTGTTTTACACTTTACTATAGCTAAAGAAAAAAGTTTACATTAAAGTCAACTAATTGCGCTTTTCTGCTAAAGAAAAAAGTTTACATTAAGGTCAACTAATTGCGCTTTTCTTACTCTTTACTCTAACGGTGTTAGATTTTGGATAGAAATTTTTTATTTTTTTATAAAATACCAAAATACCCTTAGAGTCTTCTTCCCGACTAAGACCAACCTCTATTCGAATCCGGTCAGACATGTTTAATTATTAATAATTAGAATAACATTAATTTCAAATTTTAAAAATATTAAAAATATTAATTATTAATAATACATTGAAACTTTTGAATGACATAACTCTCTCATACGAGCTCCATTTCGGGCTTATAGTATATCAAATCGAAGAGAATCGAAAGTTCAACAACTTTGAAGACATATTTTTTTTTAATAATAATGAATATTATTTTAACGATTAATAATT